>AWUE01019962.1:0-19057 GCA_001974825.2 Corchorus olitorius | reverse complement strand
AATTGAGGTGGGTTCCCCGGAACGCGTTTTTAGTCAAAACCGTGATGATTAGTTATTACACTATTTTGGCTAAAATTTTGCAAAAATTGACACGAAAGATTTCTCCTCAATTTTTGGCTAAAATACTCATAAAAATATATAATTGAACGCGAAAAAGATTGGAGGGCTTTTCACGCTTTTAATATCGTATTTATTTTTTTTTCTAAATTAATTTATAATTAAATCGAAACAAGATTCAGATGCTCCTAAAAATAAATTCTTAAATCCAATGTTGCTGAGATTTGGTTAGATGATGTAAAGTGTTAAACCAATTTTTTTAGCTTTTTTGGAAAGAATATTGAAGCATTGCTTTGGAAAATCACCCAATTATAATCGTCGGAAACTTGCTAAACGAAAGTAAACCAGCAAATTTTTTTTTCCTTGGCATAGAAAACTTTAATCTTAACAACGTTGGCATAAGATCAAATTTTTTTAAACATGTAAAGTATTAAACTATTTTTTCCTTAATGCCCATAATTTATTTAAATGAAATAAATATAAATTATAAATAAAAAAGTATTTCAAATATGAGAGTAAATTATTAATAAAAAAGTTAAATCATCTAAAAAAAATAAAAAAAATTAAATAACTAAAAAGAATACTTATTAAAAAATTATTATACTATAATACTAAGGGTATTTATGAAATTTCTTAATTAGAGTTTTTGAGTTCGTGATTTTATATAGTAGTAAGATAAGATAAGATAAGATAATAAAATAGATGATTAAAAGATATGACAAGAACAGAAGGTAACATACTATTGCAGCACAGGATACAAATAGTGTAGCATGGTTTAGCCTACTGACAATATGGTATAGTCTATGATTATTAATTATACAATAACTATCTAATGGTAGTTCAAAATCAATACTTTATTGCTTCATTTTCTTAATAGGTGAACGGTTGTTGATCAGAGTGTCTTTGAGAGTCTTAAGCTGGCGGAGAGCATCTCTCATGCCGATCCGTTCATCTGGAGAAGTCGAGGTGCAAGATAATCCAACTCCAAAGATTTTGGTCAAGCAATTTAGTTGTATTCCAGGGGATTGGTTGTCCTCCAACGAGTTTTCCACTAACGCTAGTAGTTCAGGATCCAAAACTTGTAGCACATTGGAGGGAAAGGCTGACTGCACCAACTTAATTAGACTTAGTTCTCCCACAAAGCTCTCATGAGTTGGACTTTTCCCAGTAAATAACTCGAGCAACATCACTCCATAGCTGTATACATCTCCAGCTTTTGATGGCTTCTTCCCAAGCCCATACTCTACAACATAATAGCATTGAATTAAAAAATGTGTTAATTCAATTTATAAGAGACTAAAACTAATTGGAAATTAAGTGCATATGAAAAGATAGTAAAAGAACTTAGTAGCACTACAAACCTGGTGGTATGTAACCTATAGAACCTTTTAGGACATTCGTGGAGCCAAGGGAATGTTGAGCATGATCTGATCTCTCCATGAGCAACCTGGCTAACCCAAAATCTCCAATTTTGGCAGTCATGTCTTCATCCAAAAGAATGTTGCTAGGCTTCAGATCACAATGCACTACTGGAACTTCACAGTCATGGTGCAGGTAATCCAATGCAGTAGCAACATCAATGGCCACATTTAATCTTTCCACGATATTCAAGCCATGTCCATCCGTGCTCTTTCTCTTGCCCTTGATCCAGTCTTCAAGGCTTCCATTAACAAGGAACTCGTACACTAAGGCTAGAAATTCCATGTTTCGGAAGTCCAAGCTCGAGCATGATGTGATTAGTTTCACAAGATTGCGGTGCCTCACATTTCTCAGAGCTTCACATTCTGCTAGAAAACTCTTCCATGATCCTGTCCTTTCTATGTTTAGGACTTTAACTGCAACACAAACACCTTCTGCTAGACACCCTTTATACACTGACCCAAAGCTCCCACTTCCAATCAAATTTTCAGGGTTGAAGCTATCAGTTGCTCTATGAATCTCATAGTAAGAGATTAGTTGATGCTGCTCCTTGAGAAATTCAGAAGTTCCTTCATCTTTTACCTTACCTTTCTTCATGTAGATAAGTAAGGCAATACTAAAGCACACTACAAAAGTTAGAAGTACAGTAATACTAACAATTATGACTATTTTCCTATGGCCTTTGGTGTCATCACATCCTAAGCTCAGGCAAAGCTTCGGATTCCCTTCCAAATGGACATTTGAAAGATTGCTAAAAATGCCACCAGTTGGAATTGTCCCTTCTAGGTCGTTGAAAGAAAGGTTCAAGGACTCAAGAGCATGTAGTTCTTGAAGATTTGTAGGAATGGAGCCCGAAAGTTGGTTCCCAGAGAGATCTAAAGCTTCCAGGCCTTTGACTTCTCCAAGAGCACTAGGAATTGTGCCTGATAGCCTATTGTTAGCCATAAACAACTTCTCTAAGCTGTTACAACTTTTAACTGTGCTGGGAATATGACCGGACAAACGGTTGTTAGACAAGTCAATTGCAACAATTCTTTCTAACCGCCCAATCTCTTGAGGCAAAGGACCACTAAGAAAATTCCTAGAAAGATTCAAGAGAGTGCTCATAGTGGGGAGATTAAGAATTTCTCCAGGAATGCTTCCATTGAGCATATTGTTGGACAAATCTAAGGAAAGCAAACCCTGAAAGTTTTTGAAAGTAGTAGGAATTTCACCTACTAATTGGTTCCTTGATAAATCAAGTTGGTTTAACTCTCGAAGATTGCCAAGAGAGCTTGGAATACTCCCTGATATTTGATTTCCAGCCAAATCAAACATTTGTAACTGCTGCAATTCACCTATCTCAGGTGGGATTTCACCAGAAATTGAATTGTAGCTCATGTTAAGCAGTGCCAAGCCACTAAGTTGGCTAACCGAGGATGGTATGTTGCCATAAATACGATTACCTCCCATGTACAATATTGAGAGCACCTTGGAAAGATTGCCAATGGATTCTGGAATTGCACCCTCAAAATGATTGCCATCAAAAGCAAGAAATTTAAGACGAGAGCTATTTGTCAAAGAAGTGACGAAGCCAAGGCCCTCATTTTCCACGCTGATCAATTTATTTTTCCCAATGTTGTACATTTCTAGGAATGGAAGATTTCCTAGACCAGGCGGCACAGTTCCTTCAAGATGGTTATCTGCCATTCGTATTATTCGCATATTGGTGAGATTATATAAAGATCCTGGAATTGTTCCACTGAATTTGTTGATGCAGAGATTTAGACCCCAAAGGTTTGGGAGAGTGTCTCCAATATCAGTGGGAAGTTTACCCCAGAGCTTATTTGCAGCCAAGGCTAAATAACCAAGGGAAGACATGTTGTAGATGGAAGAAGGAACAGTACCAGTAAGATTGTTAATGGTGAGATCAAGATACTCCAGATTTGGAAGACGACTCAATTCACCAGGAATTTCGCCACCAAGAGCATTTGTGCCTAAATTTAAAGTGGTGAGAGATGAAAGATTTGCTATTGATGGAGGAACTGCACCTGAGAGAAGATTTCGTCCCAAGTTCAAAACCTGGAGCTTCGCAAGGTGGATGAGTTCTTCAGGAATTGTCCCCGTAATCTTATTTGTCATCAAGTCAAGTACTCTGAGCTCTTTTAACGTGCTCATGTTTGCTGGTAGTGGACCTTCTAAGCTGTTGAAGCTCATGTTCAGAACTCTCAAGCGAAAAAGATCACTAATCTGATTTGGGAGAGCACCTCGGAATTCATTGTTTTGGAGTTGGAGGGAATGAAGGAATGAAAGGTTGCCAATATGAGGGCTTATAGAGCCTGCAAGTCCAAACCCAGAAAGATTCAGGGCAATCACTCTGTTTCGAGGTCTGTTGCAGAGAACTCCCGTCCAATTACAGGGGGATGAGTTTTGCTCCCAATCAGAAAGAAGGTTTGGGGACTCCAAGCTCATTTGAGACTTGAATGATATCAAGGCCTCCTTGTCTGTGACAATGCTTCGAGGGACAGACTCCACAAAAGGCCATAAGTATATGGAAAATAGAAGAAAAGCTAAAATGGGAAAATGCAGGTGGGAAGAGAAATTCATGTTTCTTTTTAGTTGCATGAACGAGTTTGTGAGTGAGTTCATTAGTATATAGGTAAGGGTATTTATAGCAAACTAAGTAGTAGTATCTACTATGAAACTTCGTTAACTTGCGTTTATTTCTAGCTCTCTTTTTCTTTTTTCTATATTTGACAACAAAACAAAAGTTTACCCAATTGAGAGAGCCCCCGTTGCCTAGACAGCTAGACTGGGAATCTATTAGGTCAATTGACTCATAAGTCTTAATTCAAATCTGTCAAAATATAGTGACTACATAAGCAGAGTTCTAAGGACACTTGTGGTTTGCAATGAAATTTTGATTAGTTGATTTGAGGCGTAGCAGTTGGGTTGGGACTTGGGTCTTGGTCTCGGTCTCGGTCTCGGGACGTTTCATCACTGAAAGTGATTCGACTTGCTACTTCTTTTTTAAGTTAGCGTTAATAAAGGAAACCTTAAGGTCATTGAAAGTGATTCAAATTTTAACCCAAGCTGATGAAGCATTGGATAGAGTACTGATTAGTCATTACTCCTAATGAAAATGATAACTCAACCAAGCACAACACATTACACCTAATATATTCCTCTGTTATCACCGATTTTGTGAGAAAACTCCGTGAGTCGCTTAGCATCAAACGAGAGCCAAGGATTGTTGAATGAATCCAATCAATGATTTTTTTTTTCAAGCACGGAAGCACCTGCCAATACTCCATTGGCCTGTAGGTTGAAATGAGGGAGGATGGCAGACAACTTTGGGCATTGACCCTGTGACGACTGACGATGATCGTTACAATTCTACTTAATTAGTACGTAAGTATGAGTAATTGAGTATGACCGAATGAATGCATTATGCATATATGTAGGATCTGAGACTTCAAGAAAATTTTATCTGTGCATTGTTTTTTTTAGGGCCTTTTGAGTTGACCTTATTATTATCTGCGCGAATAGGCTTTACTTAATTAATGGGCTTGAACAATTTCCCAAAGAAGGTACGTAGGATTTGAACTTGATCCAAGGCGTCTCTTTGGCCGATGGGCCAAGACCATGAGCCCGTTGTCGAGTTAGCCTTTAACGGTTTGACAACTAACGTGCCGAAAACGTAAAATTATAAACTACCACCTTACTACTTTACTGATAACAGTCCCAAGCCAACTCTCAAAGTAACACTACCCACCAACATTAAGACTTAAAAAAGAAAAAAACGATCAAAAGAAACATGGGTACATTCTGGAATCTATGTATGGTGTTGATTCATCGTAGACATGGCTGATTGTGTAAACTGAGACAAATATAGTTCGAGGAGTGGCTGTCCATCCGGAAAAGGATCATTCCCTGCCACTACAACATTTCCAATCACTTTTAATTGTTAGAAATTACTAGTATATCTTAATTATAATGGTTAATTTACATTTACACCTTTAATTACTCTCTATTTAATATTTTAACTTTAAAAATTAGGAAAAAAAAAACTACAGGGATATTCCAAAATAAACTTGAGAAATACCTGTTGGATAGAGTTGAGTCCAAGGGGACATGTTGACATCAATAACTTGTCCAAACTCAGGACGTTGCACATTATTGTCGCTCTCTAAACCACTTGATCTGGGGCTCAACTGTTCCTCAATATTTATTTCTTCCCCATGAAGGAGAGTTGGTTGTGGTGATGGTGGTGGTAAGATTTCAGCTATAGATTGTGTCTGATCTCTGTAAAATAATTAATTCAAGGAGTTTTAATTTCCTTTAAAAAAATCTATAATATAATATGAACGTAATTAAGTTCTCTAAACAATTACAATATCAATATCATTAGCACCTTGGAGGAAGAAGACCATTGGAATCCAAAAAGTTCAAAATCTGAATTTGTGGGTCTCTCTGGGGCATCCAATCCAAAATGCTATTGCTTGAACTTCCTGTAAGAAAGCCACTTACATCCGCAGTCTCCGGAGGAATATGCACCTATAGTAAATAATATTAGCAAGCTAATTTTCCAGCCCTCAATAATAGTAATGGATATATATGCATGCTTCCAGTTATTTTAAGCCAGTTTTGGCAAATCTTTTTTCATGATGAAATGATCATTCTGATGAATACCTGTGTGGTTGGCGCTGGACAAGGAGAATTATACTTTTCCTGTAAAACTTGCTGTTCCAAAATCATCAAACGTTTCATCAGTGGCGTCTTTATATATTTAGTTGCAATATTATGGCTAATAGTAATTAATTAGAATATGTCAAGCATGCAAGAGATGATCAGTATTTATATATACACCTTTTGTAAACGCACTTGTTTCAGCGTTTCCTCTAGTATATGCACATGGTAATCAGCCTGATCCAAGGTTGTGATTTCCGAAGTATCACCTTCAAATATTCTGAAACAAGTTTCTTGCTTAATATTAAATGTCAAGATTCAAGAACAGAATGAGATTAAAGTTCTTATCAAAGAGTACATATACCTTAGTTGTTTCTCCATATCAACTATTCGGGACTTGCATTTAACAATCTCTTGTTGAAACTCCTGCCATTTTAGTCAAACAATATTGGTTTGCTATATAGCAAAAACGAATTAACTGACATTTAATGAGCTTAAAAGAAGGATATATATGTCTGCCAAAATACCTCAAGTTGGGAGTCAGTACTACTGCTTGCTGGGCTGCTTCAAATGAGTAAAGTAACAAATTATAAACTAAGATCACTGAGAAATTAGGGGGACCCTAATTAATTTGCAGAGGAAAGAAATAAAACCTGGCTGCAGCTTGGCAGATTTGATCGGCTTCATCCCTTAGCTTACCAAGTGCCTTTAGTAGAAACTGCAGATTACAAAATTTTAGCCAGCTTCATAATTAAGCAAGCCTTGGAAAGGCAAGACGGTGGGTAGTAATATGATGATCAGAAGTGGGCTGTCATTACCTCTTTATTACGCAGCCTTTATGTATTGTTGCATGGTAAGAAACCAACACGAGCACATAAGTCACGGAGAAATTAATTAACACCAAGGAATAAAAAACACCAATTCCAAAACTGATCAGAGCTTTCCCTTACCGTCCTCGCTCATGCTCTGGAAGATTGACATACCGTCCCAAAATCTCCTCAATGCTTCATTAATAGACCAAAAACAAAACCATTTCATTCACTCTGATGGATGGAGCTCGATGTAACAGAAAACGAAAAAGCATCTTCTTTTTCTCTTATCTCACCTTATGAGTGAGTGAAAAAATAAAAGAAATTATGGAAAAGTATAAATTGAGCTTATTATAGTATATATGAGCAGACCTTTTATTTCCAGAGAAGAGACTAACTCTTCCAGATGGTGAGAACATGATGAGAGCTACGTCAACATCACAGAGAACAGAAAGTTCATAAGCTTTCTTGATAAGCCCATTTCTCCTTTTTGAGAAAGTGACCTGCCTGTTTGTTGTATTCTCGATCCTCTTGATCTGAAGCTTCACTCTACCCATCTGATCTCTAATTTCTTCACACCCTCTCGAGTTTTGTTTTTGGGTTTTATTTTCTTCTTTCAAACACAAATCAAATCTGCACCGTTTAAGGAAGACAGGACAGCAGCACCTATATATATTAGGCTATTGGATATATATTGAGTAAATGAAAGAGCTAGCTAGAGAAGGGTTTGAACTTTGAAAAGTAAGATGAGCTGAGGAGAAAGGAGGGGAAGAAAGAAAAGATCATGAAGACTATCAATCAATTTTTTTGTCACTGTCAGGCAACACGTACTGAAAGATGACGAAAGCTAGAGATGGCGGTGTGAGGCCAAAGAGACTTTGTTCTTAAGGATATGGAACATAATATTTTTCTACTTTAATTTCTTAACATGCATTATATATATACAAGGTTAATAATTAGCCTATATAGTAAAAGAAAATGAAATTGTCAACTTCTACCGGAAAATTGTAAAGCTTGACTTGATACTATTGTTGATGAAACTTCGTAACATGAGGATATAATAAGATTCTAATTGATCACCTTCCTATTATATATATATGCACATACTAAAATGTTAATGTTAGTATAAAATTATAGCATAATAACATTCCTTAATTGTCAATCCATAATATTCCTTATAATTGATCAATATGACCTTTTGGAGTGAAATCAATATACAGGCAGATATCGAGCAACTTAACAAGAACTTGAGCTGCAAATTCTTGCATAAAAAGAGGAAGAAAGCATCTTTTTCGGTTTGATCTGATCGAGGTAAAAAATACTACTAGTATAGAGAAAGCATGTAATGCCTAAAAGGGGACCCAGGTAGCACATGGTGTCGCACTTTCAGTTGTGGTTTTTCCTTGGGCGAGTTTGACGAAGACGATACCCCCAGCTGCCCACAACAAAGCCAACCAAATTTGCAACGTGTCGCCCTTTTCTTGTTTTCTTCGGAACCTCTGCTTCTGCTATAGCTCTATCCCCCTGCTGGCAATGATTCGCCACACGTGTGACCTCCCTTTTCCACCGTCTGCATAATTTTCGCATGCAAATCTTAAATCTTATTTGTCATGTTCAACGACATACATATATAAATTTGCTCTTATCGAGCTTAATTACCCCCTCTTTTTTTTAAAAAAAAAAACTTCTGCATGGAACTCAGAAGCATATTCCAACAAGGGCCATGCCTTGATTGCTATTCCATTGGATCATCGATCAGCCTATCCCATCAGTATCAGAGTTTGCTCCCATTAGTCTCTTCCCTTCACATCTACACCAAATATCCATCGACATTTGTTGTGTGTAAATGCTGATATGCCAGCACCCTTGCCGCCACACTTCAATAAAAGATTTACAAATAATTCTGGGGTTTTGACCTTTTCCCTTGCCCTGTAATCTTTTCAATTCATTGTGGATTACAGATTTACAGTTTACGGAGTATATAATATAGCTCTCATTGATTGGGCTGTTTTGGGCATCAGCATTCTTAGCCGGCCTGAAACAATACATCATATGGGCCTGCTTTTGAATTATTGACCATATAGACAATCCTTGGTCCAAAATTTGTACTTGTAATGCTACAATTAACCCTTCTTTTGGGTCCACGCCGAAATTATTTCGGCTGCAAAGGGCCCATTGGCAAGACCGCAAGAGGGTGGAAGTGTGACTGTCAACGGCTGACCAAAAATGGATACTACTTACTAAACTCATTTAAGTTATACCAAGAAAACTTGCACCTAACATTCAAAAAAACTTGCCATTCAAATTCAATTACCCGCCAATCACAAGCGATACGGTTAGTTGTGGCCAGGCACCCACAAAACCTACTAGTCTTCTCTGCTCTACCAATGTCTCCACTCTTATCCATCGTTTTTCCTTCATTTTTCTCTCTCTCTCTCTCTCTCTGGTGATTCACAGAGCCAAGCAACCATGTACAGAGCAGGGGTTTTCCCAGCTTCCAGCTATGCTCAAAATCAACGATGGCAAGAAACTTGTGCACGATTGCTAATTCCTTTGACTTTTTGGATATGTGGCATGTAATTCTTTCACATGCTCTGTTTTTTGCCAATTGTCCAAATTCCAAGGACCCTTCAAACTGAAATAAAATAGCAATATTGCTTTTCTGCTTTTGGTTTTGCAGTGGCTGTAAGCATCCGATATGGCTACTATGGGGATTGCCGTATGGTGCTTGGACCAAGCTCTTCTCGATTGATAAAGGCTAGTTCTGTATTTGTAGACCAGGTCGAAGTTAGAGATGGTAACGTGGAAGGGGCTCTTCTTTATGGGTTTTCCCAGAAGCCAGAATTAAGCAGGGAAACAAATTGGAGTGCTTCAAATTATTTAATTGTTCGATCATATAGTCGAAAGGTTGGTATCACATAAACCCTTCGATATATATTTTAGTACTATCTAATTACAGTTTTTATTACTAATTGAGAATTGGGACAAAGTAGATTTTTGTTTTATGACAATTGAAAATTGAAATTTTCAGGGATACTATTTGTGGTTAAACAAGGGTTCTAGGATCTTCATAAGATGGGCAACTCAAATGAGTAAATTAGACAAACTTGAAGTGGTTATCATAAAAGGTGGGTTGTGTTTGTTTCTCTTTATTTTTTGAGTTCATTTTCGATCAGAAGAAAGGAACTTGATGTGCTGCCCATGTCTCTGCAGGAGAAAGGAAACGTGAAACGCTGCTGCCAAATCTGACTAATTCATTTGATGCCGTCTTCCTCAATGAACCAGTAATAGGTAACCCATTATTTCCTTCTGCCATCATTTCAAAATGATTGCGAGAAAGTATATTTAATATTTGTGTAATTTTCAGTTTCATTAGTTTCCAGGTTTTTTTTTAAAAGAAAAGTTTATTTTCCCCATTAAAAGTTGAAGAAAAAAGAAATTTAACGCGCCAGGTAGGGGTCGAACCTACGACCTTCTGCTTAGGAAACAGACGCTCTATCCACTGAGCTACAAGCGCTTGTTGATTTTAATTGTAAATTTTATATATTTCACAAAACCATGCATTTCCAAGGTTGCATTTTATTGCTACTTTAAATGGTCATAGTGATTAATACTACGAATTTGTGTCTTTACCATCTCATAATGTTACATTCTTATATTCGAATTTGTTCAAAAAACATATTAGAAACAAAATTAATGCTAACAATAGAGTTAGTTTTTTGGAGATGAATTTGCAAAATAATGGAAATGAATATAGTGCTGCAACGTTCTATAGCATAGTCAACTGTTGGTTATAGAATTCTGAACAAATTTCTATACTTTGATCAGGTAAAGAGACAGAATACACCATTGAGGAAGAT
This sequence comes from Corchorus olitorius, assembly GCA_001974825.2. Lineage (NCBI taxonomy): Eukaryota > Viridiplantae > Streptophyta > Magnoliopsida > Malvales > Malvaceae > Corchorus > Corchorus olitorius. The sequence continues at coordinate 8,244 of AWUE01019962.1, read as the reverse complement.
GACAAGTATTATGTAGGCATAATTAACTCGAATCCTATAAGCATAATCATGACATTCACTCTAAATGTTACATCAAAGGTGTATGATGTAACAAAATCCAGCAACATGTGTTCAACACTAAACGGATCATGCCGCCTCAAGCTTCTCTTCCCCGACACTCAGTATGTCGTAGTTTCAACACCTGACAGTGTAAGGTCTCAAACCCTCTTTGTAATTCAATTAACTTCATAAAATGTTTGAGGAATACTTAATTAGGCAATGTAATTAAATTTTCAGGCTGACCTTGCTGATGGATGGTACATTGAGCTATCTTTTCTTGCTCGTGTTGTTACTTACATTGCTTTTCTAGGTAACTACTACATTACTTAAACTTTTTGATGTTGTTTCTGCTTTGGTGGCCTAATAGTTCTCAATTGTGTAGGCGGTTTCATTATTATCGTTTTCCTGGTGCTGAAATACCTTGGGGCATGTGAAAGTGAGACGCCGGTAGTTGACACGTATACTCAGGAAATACCCTGGAGGAGTACTGAGACTGACCCAATATTGCCCGAGAAACAGGTTCATCTGACCTATGGAACGACAGCAGGGGAAGAGGATGATGCTGAAACAGGATCATCTAGTAGTAGCTCTTCAGAGGATTTATATGATGCAAAGTTGTGTGTAATATGCTATGATGATCAACGCAACTGCTTTTTTGTTCCTTGTGGCCATTGTGCCACTTGCTATGATTGTGCTCAAAGGTACTACAAATTGGAAACACTTCATTCATCTGATCTACAATATAGTAATTCTTTAAAACTTTCACTAACAGAAGTTTTGCAGGATTATGGAGGAGGAAAACAAGGTGTGTCCGATATGTCGAAGAATCATTCACAAAGTAAGAAGATTGTTTAGTCCCTAGGAGCTAATGAAATGGTGCTGTAATTAGCATTATCTCTATAGAATTAGTTACAGAGGTGGAATCTTGCCTAGTAGAACCAATTGAGGTTCTTTCAGCTGGTTTTAGCAGTGTGTATTTGTTTTGCTAGCCCAAGCCAACAATTAGTCTCCATTTTCCTTTCTATTGGTTAAATTAAATATATAAGAGTGTGCTTGGGGTATCATTCTCATCCATTAAAGTCAATTTCTATAATGGATTCAATCAGGCTACAGAGTGACTTGTAAACAGTTTACAACTTCATCCTCCTTTTTTTATATGGGAATGAAAAGTCAGTAAACATAGATGACAACATAATAATACCAAAAGAGCATTGTTTGGATGTATACACTATTTTCTATTCACACTGACTTCAATGAATTATGGGCATGATGTATTGATGTTGATTGACAATAAAACAGTTGCAGACTTCAAACACTTTGAACACAACAGATCAGTGTATATTTTAATTCTTGTGATTAAGCCCCTTGAACCACAAATTAAGTCCCTCTAAGAAAATTCAATGATGACATCCATGTTCCTTTCATCACTGTGTTTAACTATTGATCAACTATATTAGTATCTTGTTTGGATAAATTATCTAATTTTGTCCCTGACTTTACAAGAATAGAATCATCAAGGCAGAAAGCACAGCAAAGTCATGACTTCTAGAAATCAAGTTTTGACACGTTTCATGGGATTTTTCTAGTCTTCATATATGCATGTTTAGAGTTTTAGACCAGAATAGTTAATATAAGTGTCTTAATGTTCAATCTGTGCAATCCATTTGAAACCATAAAATAAGTTTGCTTTTGAAGCACTTAAAAGTAGTTATGGCTGTAGTGATGAGAATATCTTAGGCGGCTACATCTTAGCATATTCTTAACTTTTGCAAGTTTCCAATTGTTTTGAAAAGGCTTGCCTGCTTGTTAAATCACTTACGGAATCAACACTGCAGACTACAGTACTAGATTGGAAGGCTGTTAACTTTTTCTACTTAATAATCTATATTAATGTTGGACCCTTGAAAAGTTTACAACTAATTAAATTATCTTAGATGTCCCCAAAGGACCAAAAGTGTAACTGTGTAAAGTGACGCTAAAACAAAGGCAGCCAAACCCCAGTGGGGATCCATGTATTTTGGCACTTCTGCTTCTAGCGGCTCTGCTAGAAATGCTGATAACTAGTAAAAATCACTTTTGGACTATATATTACTATAACCAAAATTTGTACTACTAACCAACACTTGCCAACTTGCATTCTTGTATTGTACAATATGAATACTTGACAAATTCAGGTTTATTAAATTACCCATATATAAATTATCTTATCTGGTCAGGAATCAGGATTCCCCAATCAAAGCTCCAATTAACAAGGCACCAATCTAATCCGATTCCATGGAAGCTTCAATCTTTTACTATGGTGTCTTCTTCCTCTTCCTCTACTTTGCTACCAAAAGTTTAATCCAAAACAGAGGGCTGCCACCATGCCCTGCTCTTTCCCTTCCAATTATAGGCCATCTCCATCTCATCAAGAAACCCCTCCATCGCACCCTGGCTCAACTTTCCAAGCGCCATGGTCCAATACTCTTCCTTCAATTCGGATCCCGTCCCGTTATTATCGTCTCTTCTCCGTCTGCTGCGGAGGAATGTTTCACTAAAAACGACGTGGTTTTTGCCAACCGCCCTCGTCTGCTTGCTGGAAAACACCTTGGTTATGATTATACTACCCTTGCTTGGGCCTCATATGGCGATCACTGGAGAAACTTGAGGCGTATGACCTCCAATGAAATCTTGTCAACTAATCGTGTTCAAAAGTACCTTGGGATTCGAATGGATGAAGTCAGGTCTTTGATTCTCAGGCTTTACAGGAAGTCAAAGTCAAAGGGTGGTGGTGATGAGTTTCAGGTTGTGGATATGAAAATCGATGTTTTTCGAGTTGACTCTTAACCTTATGATGAGGATGATCGCTGGGAAAAGGTATTATGGAGAGGCAGAGGAAGAGTTGGAGGAAGCACGAAAGTTCAAAGAGATCGTGACAGAGACCTTCGAATTGAGTGGAGCAACAAATATAGTTGACTTCCTGCCGGTTTTGAAGTGGATTGGATCAAATAAAATTGAGAAGAAGCTGGAAATATTACAGAGGAAAAGAGATGGATTCATGCAAAATTTGATTGAAGAGCGCAGAAAATTGACAAGCAATTCGTGTTCTGAACAAAGGAACCAAACCATGGTTGATGTTCTGTTATCTTTGCAGGAAACCGATCCAACATATTACACAGATGCTATCATCAAAGGCATGATGCAAGTAAGCACTCTGTAGTCTGTTGTCCTGTAAATTTTTGTTAAGGCCCTTTGATTAATTTATAATCCGTATTTTGATTTTTGGTATGTATAGGTAATGTTATCAGCAGGGAGTGATACTTCAGCAGGAACCATGGAATGGGCACTGTCACTTTTGCTGAACAATCCAACAACTCTTGAAAAAGCCCGGCAAGAAATAGACATAGAGATTGGACAAAACAGGTTAATCCAGGAATCAGACATTGGCAAACTCCCATACCTCCAGGGCATCATAAACGAGACACTTCGGATGTTTCCGGCTGCCCCACTTTTAGTACCACACGAGTCGTCCGATGAATGCACAATTGGGGGTTTCCGAATCCCACGTGGCACAATGCTGTTGGTGAACGTTTGGGCCATGCAGAATGATCCAGGATTTTGGGGAAAGCCCACAGAATTTAAGCCCGAGAGGTTCTTGGAACCAGAAGCGGAAAAGAATGGGTTCATGTTGCCATTCGGGACCGGCCGGCGGAGGTGTCCAGGGGAGGGCTTAGCCATTCGTTTGGTTTCTATAGCGTTGGGGTCTTTGATTCAATGCTTTGAGTGGGAGAGAATTGGTGAGGAGATGTTGGATCTGAGTGAAGGGAATGGGCTCACAATGCCCAAGGCTGAGCCCTTGCTTGCAAAGTGTAGGCCGCGCCCAGCCATGATGGCTCTCCTCTCGCAACTTTAAAAACTTGTTGGCGAGCTTGTCTATTTCACTTATTATCATTGAAATTGTTCAATTTATCAATTAGTTTATACACTTTCTTCTGGTTAACTTTAAACATTTTAATTTAAGATTTAACGTTATTGATTAGAAATTTCACCGACAAACACAACGAAAATTAATAGCTAAACTTGAAAAAAGCAGCTATGATAATTGAGGAAATTCATATCTTTCTTATACCTCATGATATTGTGTATTGAATTAGTAGTTTACTATATAGTATTTAATTATTACGTTGGGTGAATTATAAATTTCAGCCTCAATTCGGAAGATATGGCAGCAAATAGTAGCTTTTATAAATAATTTTCGAGAAACACCTATCTTAAGCGCAAGCTCAAAGTTATGTTTAACTTCTCTATCAGTCATCACATGTACTAACTTTAGTAATGACAATATTATTATTATAACAATCAAATTTTAAGATGTTTACAGTAGTTTTTAAGTTTTATCTACGATAATCTTCAAATTGCAATCAATTTGGAACCATGAAACGAGTTGGTGGAGGCTACTGAGCCGGCAAAAAGAAAGGCTGCTGAGAGCTGCTGGTTCCAAACTGATAAGAACTATGGAAAATGGCGGCGTGAAGGAGAGCCACGCAAAATGCTGACTGTTGATGCCAAAAATATACCGATGATCGGCATCACATAGATCGAGCTTCGAACGAGCCCTGCAAGAGAGTAAATCGTTAGAGATAGGTCCCCCTGTGGTGTTTGAGGGGGGACCTCCTCCGACGGTCAAGTCAGTGAGGTCCACTTTCAGTGTTGTGAGTGTTTGTGGTGTGTGTGATCTCACATAATAAAGCTTAGCTAGAGCTTAATAGAATTCAATTTAGCTTATAGAACTTATGAGGTAGATGGTCATACCTTGGCTATTTATATAGCTTAGAGATTAGGGTTTTGCTAGTGGGCTTTAGGCTAGATCGGCCCGAATGATGAATATTTTGACCACAACATTAGCCCCCCAGTCGTGAGAGCGATCATAAAGTGGTCAAACGAACGACTTGCCTTTTTGTGTTATGGAGATGTTCGTCGTGTTAGTTTATACTCAATCGCAGAGGTCTTATGGTTTTTACTCCATCGCGGAGTTCTTATACTCCATTCGGAGTTCTTGTAGTTTTTACTCAATCGCGGACTGAAATATGATGATCGGCCGACTGGAGGTTTCTTCATTGTTGATGATGTTCGTCAGTCTTACGGCCCGTCATGGGTCTTACGGCCGTTATGATCCAGAGTAAGCTCCCATGCGTTAGACAAGCAAATATGTTATTAGTAAATGTACTAATGGGAGAAAAGTATGCATTAGGCATGTATCAAGTAAGAATGTTCAAATGAAATACTAGCGTTCGTCGTTGCTGTGGCAAAGTCCAGGATGTTCGTCGTGTTAGCTTATACTTCATTCGGAGTTCTTGTAATGTATACTCCGTTGTGGAGTTTGTTTCATATAGTTTATACTCGATCGCGGAGTTCATTTAATCTTCGTTTAGTTTAGTTTATACTCAATCGCGGAGTTCACTTGCCAATATACAAGACGAACATCGTTCTAGTACCAAGGTCCGACGAACGTAGCTATGCAGACAGTTTAAGTTATGCATAACATAATGATAAACAAGGCATTTTAATGTTGCATAATAAATGATAAAGAATTAGCCGAATCTGACCTCAAAATCAGAAAGAGGACGCTCGGAAACCTTAGGAACCGGTCTAATTGTTCTGTAAACCAGCTTGGTTTGAGCCGAACCGGTGGATCAAAGTTTCTGGTTCGAACCGGTTTAGTCAACGGTCTGTTGGACCGGTCAGAAGTCAGCTCGATGACTGTTTGCCACGTGGCGTGTTTTGATTTGCTGACTCTGTTAGATGGCCATGCTTACGTGGCAGAGGTGGGTCCCAGGTTGATGACGTGGCGTTATCTGGTTGGTTAGATCTGATGACGTGGCTTGCTGACGTAGCCCTAGTATCAGAAAAGAGTGGTGACGTGGCCTCCAGGGATTGGACCACGTGGCAGTTCTGAACCGTTGGATCGGAGACGGCGCGTGAGATTTTGGAAACGTATAGCCAGCTTGCGGAGGCGCGTGGGAGCGCGTGGAGGCTCCGTTGGCTGCCAAATTTTGCTGGCTGCCTCGACTCGCTGTCCTCTGTCCAATGATCGTGGCGGTGTCGCAAGGAAGTGGCCGGAGCTTGGCGGATCTGAGCCAACAGCCGTGGGTTGAGGGAGAGAGAGGCGGCGGCGCGTGGTGGCGCGTGCAGCCAATTCTGGCGGTGGATCTGGGTGAAATTTCGACGGTTGACTCGTCTCGTCGAGGGGAGTCTAATGGTGGTGGTGGTTCACCGAGAGGATGGCCGGATTTTGGTGAGATCTCAAACAGACAGTCGTCGGAGCTAAAAGTTAACCGGAAAGAGCAAAGTTTTTTGCTCGTTTCCCACAGACGACGCCAAATGTTGATGCCAAAAATATACCGACGATCGGCATCACATAGATCGAGCTCCGAACGAGGCCTGCAAGAGAGTAAACCGTTAGACATAGGTCCCCCTGTGGTGTTTGAGGGGGGACCTCCTCCGACGGTCAAGTCAGTGAGGTCCACTTTCAGTGTTGTGAGTGGTTGTGGTGTGTGTGATCTCACATAATAAAGCTTAGCTAGAGCTTAATAGAACTCAATTTAGCTTATAGAACTTATGAGGTAGATGGTCATACCTTGGCTATTTATATAGCTTAGAGATTAGGGTTTTGCTAGTGGGCTTTAGGCTAGATCGGCCCGAATGATGAATATTTTGACCACAACACTGACTATTCTTTGTTTTTTCACCTTTGTCCGGTCAGGACAAAATTGGTGGCAAAAGTATAGATGCAGGTGGCATGTAACTGTTAGAGAGCGCATGGAGTACCAAGATTTACCAACGGACAAAGGCTTTGTATGCAATTTACAATTTGTGTGTTGATTGCTAAACACCGCCCCCTTGTTTACTTGTCACCGCCCCCTTTTTACACTTTTGCCCTTTTGATATTTAAACTCTGAAAACTCCTTCAAACTTCATTTTCTAACTCTCAAAACTTCTTCAAACTCTCTAAACTTCTTCAAGAACATCATGTCGAATAAGACGTACAAGATTACAATGGTAAGATTTTAAGTTTTGCTCTAGATCTAGGTTGAATTAGATTAGGGGGTTAGGAAAAATTAGAAAAAATGGCTGTGCCGCCCCACCGCCACAAATTAAAAAAAATGTTTAAAAAAATGTAAAATATAAATTTTTTTTAGAAATTATTTATTTTAATTAGAATTAATTTTAAAATAAATGAGTTTATTATTTGTAATTAGTTAATTTATCACTTTTAATGAAATTATATTCTGAAATTTAATTAAAATTAATTATTCTTAATTAATTATTAATTTTTATTTAGTTATTTTATTATTTGACTATAATTAATTATTTACTATAATTATTTATTATTGTAATTACTTATAATTTTGATTTACTAGAATTAATTATTATTTTTTATTTAGGCTGGAAGGGAGATGGATACCGTTGGTAACTCTGGAGCGCGGCACATTAGGAGTCGCAATGTTACTGCCTCCGTCTGTAGGGAGAGACAAGAGCAGTTGCAAGGGGAGAGAGAGGCTGAGGTTGCTCGGATTTATAGGGAGAGGGAGGCTGATGCTGCTGCTCAGATTCAACAGCCTGGTTTTGATGGGGCTACGAGGTATACTTCTTCTGCTTCGGACTCCAAGTCCCACCCACATATTGATCTCCCTCCTAGGGCTACAGATGGCATCCCACATGATGTCCCTGTTAGGAGGGGTACAGGTGGCCGCTTTGCTAGTGCTGCATCGACATCAAGTACTTAGTTTTTGACAATTTCAGTTATTAAATTGATTTTATTAGATTAAATTGATTTTTAGTTATTAAATAAATTAAATTGATTTTTAGTTATTAAATAAATTATTTCTGTTATTATTTGATATTATAAATTGAAATGAATTTTAGGGAGCAGCAATTGATCCAGACGATCCGGCACCACTGATGATAGCTGGGTCGTTAGGGATGTAGTGCCTGGTGGCCCTACATACGGTGACGTGATTCCCAGTTTTCTTGGGTACGTAGCGTCGCGTATGTCTGAGGGCGAGATGAGAGGAGTGCTGAAGTGCCAGAACAGAGCAAATGTTTGGCAGAAGTTGAGAAACTGGTACGAGGCCATGCCAGGGGAGGCGCAGACGATGATTGACAGTACTGGGTTGGGACACCTCCCTTACAGCCTCTTTAGATCGATTGATCGTCCACTTATCT
>AWUE01019960.1:0-23377 GCA_001974825.2 Corchorus olitorius | reverse complement strand
CCTTCGGACTAGCAACATCTAAATCTGTTACATTCCCCCTGTACCGTTCACCGTGGGGAACATCTCAAGATCTTCTTCCTACCACCATCTTTGTGGAAAGAAATTACTAACTCGAAATTCCACAAAACTGCAATAGCTTTTGCCCATTGAATTGCCTCATGATCGGTGGCAAAGGTTTCGTCCGTCATGAATGCTACACTATAATCATAACCATCACTACTAAAATCTTCCAATTCAACCTGCAAAATTTAATTACCAATTTTAGAAAAAAAAAACCCTACCCAATAATGCTAATAATATTATGTAATTAAATTAAATATAAAATAATTTATTTATTCAATTTTCAGATAATTTTTTGATTTTTCTTACATCATTCGATGGCGAATCCATTTCCGGAGTTCTTGCTTTTTCCACGTTCTTTAGCGTTCTTGAAGATTAGAAATGTTCTTGAGCGTTCTTTAAGATTGCAGAGGATTTGAAATTTTGAAAATAAAGCAAAGGGCAAAACTGTCAATGGGGGGGCGGTGACAAGTAAAAATGGGGTGGTATTTAGCAAAACCCATAAAAAAATGTGAAGAATGAAAAAACAATTGATTGTTATTGTTTGCTTCCCAATGCTTTTTCTTTTCTTACAGAATTGTTACGACGGATTTAAAAGGCATATTTTGCATTAAGGTATTAGTTGGGCTACTTTGAGTAAGAAAGTAATGGGTTTGTAGAGTAATTGAGCAAAATCAAGTGGAATTGACCCGAAAATCGAAGGGAAGTTTTGAAATGCATCAGAATTTGAATAAATTTAGAAAGCAACTCAATAAATGGTGTAGTGTTTAACTTAATGTTTGAGTTAATTGAAGTGATGAAAGAAGACATGAAAAAAGTAAATGTGTAGCAGAGATTTTATCCAATTTAAGGGATTAGAGAAGTAAATGTATCTTAAATGAATCCAATACTTTTTGTTTTCTTACATAATTATTATTTGGTAAATTATACAATACATCGGCGGTGGAGTTTAGCAAACTACACAAGCGGATCCTGAAGGGTGATATGTGTCCTCTAGGGACTAAATTGAAATATTTAAAACTTAATTAATTCAAAAAAATGGATATGTGTCAACTCCACAACCCGCTTGTTGAGTCCAAAATTTACACCACCGGTGTATCAAATAATTACTCTTATTATTTATATTGTTTTGTTGCTTTTTTGAGGGTTTGCAAAGGCAGATTTAAAAGGCAGAATTTGCATTAAGGTATTAGTTGGGCCACTTTAAGTAAGAAAGTAAGGGGATTGTAGGGTAGTTGAGCAAAATTAAGTGGAAATGACCCGAAATTTGAAGGGAAGTTTTGAAATGCATTCGAATTTGCATAAATTTAGAAAGCAACATAATAAATGGTGTAGTATGTAACTTAATGTTTGAGCTAATTGAAGTGATGAACAACGCTAATCAGGTTCTTTATATTAACCCAAATACACATGTTTAAATATTTCCCTTTTTTCTGCACTTCTATTTATTGTTCACAAAATATTTACACACAAACTTCTATTTATTGTTGAAACATTCATCTCAATTCCCTTCCCATTTTTGGCCATCTCCATCTTACCAAATCACCCCGCATCGCTCCTTTGCTCAACTTTCCCAGAAAATATGGTTCAATATTCTTTTCCTTAAGTTTGGATCCCGCCCCGTTGTTGTTGTGTCTTCTCCATTTGCCGCGGAAGAATGTTTCACCAAAAATTATATCATTTTTGTTAGAGATTGTTAATCAAACTATGGTTAGGTAGCCTAGTTAATTAAGATTAGAGGATTGGTTAAGTTTTGTTATGAGTATAGTTAACATGTCAGTTAGTTAGTTAGCTTTAGTTTGTATATATAGGCTTAATCCCTCTGTAATTCTTTACACTTTTATATTCATTCTTTGTAACTTTGTTATGGTATCAGATGTATTAGAGAGTTTTCTCTCAATTTTCCGCAACTCTTCTTAACTTTCTTCATCAAGAAACACTCTGTTTCTTTCTTTCTGAAAATTTTCCTGTTTCCAGCTTTTAAGCTTTGCTTTAATGGTTGATTCAAATAACAATACTTTTTCTTCTGGATCTCTTTCTTTTGGATCTGGATCTGGTGTTAGACCAGAAGATCTCCTTTCAAGTCCCCACTATCATCATCCTAATGAAAACCTGACTCTTGTTCTGGTTTTCTTTGTTCTTACTGGGCCGAACTTCCATCAATGGCAGAAAGCCATGAAAATGGCGCTTCTCACCAAGAACAAGTTTCGATTTGTAGATGGCTATATCAGAACTCCAACAAGAACTGATCCTCTCTACTCTGCATGGGAAAGATGTAACAATCTTGTTATCTCTTGGTTAGTTCATTCCGTTTCTCAATCTATAACACAATCTATTATTTGGATCAAATCTGCTATAGATATCTGGAATGATCTCAAGACTAGGTTTTCTCAAGCTAATTCCTTTAGAATTTGTGATCTGAAATTGTTTCAAAAATCTCCTAAAATTGATGATATAAAAGTTTTTTGGCTGTCTCACCTTTGCTTCTAATCACAATAATATTAAAAACGAGTTTTAAACTAGAAGTATTAAATCTGTATTCATTGGTTTTGTTCATGGAGTAAAAGGTTATAATTAAGTTGTATGATTTAGACTCTCATAAAACCTTTTTATCAAGATATATTTCATTTTATGAAGATATTTTTCCTTACTCTACACATTATGCTAAAACTGACAAATTGCAGTTACTTAAGCATAAAAATGCAGACAACTTTGTTTTGCCTTTTGTCAATAAGATTGCAGATTTGGACACAACACAAATTGATCCAAAACGTTCCAATGTTGATCAACATATTCCTACATTAAATACTGATCGAAATCAAGTTCAGATTGAAGAGATTACAACTCAGCAAGAGTTTGACAATCTTGCTGACAATATTCATAGTGTTCATCCAAATCTATAAACACATATGAACTCAGACTTCTAGAATTCGCTTCCCCTTACTCAAAACACACAACCAATTGTTCCAAATGATTCTTCTTCAGCTCCAAATAATACTTCTCAGACACAACACTTAAGGAGAAGTACCAGACATAAATACAAGCCTCCATACCTTGCTGATTTCAAATGTGGTTCAGCACTAAAGACTTGTCCACATACTTTAAATGTAGTTTTCTCTTATGATCAAGTTTCTATCACACATAAAACATTTGCAGCTTCTTTGGATAGTGATCAAGAACCAAAGACATATAAGGAAGCTGTGAAGGATGACAACTGGATAGAAGCTGTGAATTCAGAAATTACAGCACTGGAAAACACAAAAACTTGGAAAATTTTTGATCTTCCACCAGGGAAAAAGGCAATAGGCTGGAAATGGGTGTACAAGATAAAGAGAAAAGCTGATGGAACTATTGAAAGGTATAAAGCAAGAGTTGTAGCAAAGGGAAACACTCAACAGGAGGGCATTGATTTCTTGGATGCTTTTAGTCCAGTAGCTAAAATGACTACTGTTAGGACTTTACTTGCAGTAACAGCCATAAAAGGGTGGTTTTTACATCAATGTGATGTAAATACAACTTTCTTACACGGGGATCTAGAAGAGGAGGTGTATATGAAACTACTAGAGGGTTACATGCAAGGTTCAAACAAGGTTTGCAAGCTGGTTAAGTTTCTTTATGGACTTAAACAAGCCAGCAGGCAGTGGAACCTAAAACTGACAGAAGCACTATTGGCATATGGTTTCAAACAATCACAAACAGATCAAACTTTGTTTGTCAAAAGCTCAGGTGATAGTTTTGTTGCTCTATTGGTATATGTAGATGATATCATTATTTCTTTTTAGGATTGGAAGTGGCAAGATCTAAAGCAGGGATTAATGTATGTTAAAAAAAATACACACTGGTTTTATCGAAAGACATGGGGTTCATGGATGCCCAAACCAGTTCCCATTCCCATTCTTCCAGAAACATGACTTACCAAGGATTTTAGAACACAACTTGAAGATGTCTCTTATTACAGAAAGCTAGTTGGTAAACTTCAATATTTGACCACAACCAGGCCTGGCATTTCTTTTGCTGTGCAACAACTTGCACAATTCTTGGATACTTCAACTACAGACCATTTGCAGGTAGCTCATCGAGTCCTTAGATATTTGAAAGGATGCATGGGACAATGTATTTTCTTTTCTTCTCAAAGTAAATTACAAGTCAAAGCTTTTCCAGATTCAAATTGGGGAACATGTCTGGATAATAGGAAGTCCATAACTAGTTATTGTGTATTTCTTGGTGACTCTTTGATTTCATGGAGGTCTAAGAAACAAACAACAGTGAGCAAAAGTAGTTCAGAAGCTGAATACAGAGCTTTAGCTTCCACTGTTTGTGAAATTCAATGGCTAAAGTATCTTCTCCAGGATTTGAACATTCATTTGACTTCACCAACACCACTGTTTTGTGAAAATCTCTCAGCCATACACATTGGACATAATTCAGTTTTTCATGAGAGAACCAATCATCTTGACATTGATTGTCATGTTGTTCGAACCAAACTACAAGACGGGCTCATCAAGCTTTTACCAGTGACCTCTAAACTTCAATTAGCAGATTGCTTTACTAAGGGTTTGTCACACAACAATTTCAAAACAACTTTATTCAAACTAGGAATACAAAACTTGTATTCAGTTTGAGGGGGGGGGGGGTGTGTTAGAGATTGTTAATCAAACTATGGTTAGGCAGTCTAGTTAATTAAGATTAGAGGATTGGTTAAGTTTGTTATGAGTATAGTTTGTATTTTTTTTTTGGTATCTCATCCGGTATCCAGGGCTTAGCCCTGACTAATCCGCATCCGACCCGCGTCGCGCACCTGGTTATAGTGGGTGAGTCTCCCAACAGGGGCAGCTGCGTACGCAAGGTCTCGAACCTGAGACCTACTAAAACTGGAACAAGCCGCTTACCACTTGATCCAACCCCTGGTTGGTAGTTTTAGTTTGTATATATAGGCTTAATCTCTCTGTAATTCTTTACACTTTTACATTTATTCTTTGTAACTTTGTCAATTTTCGCAAACCGCCCTCGTCTCCTTGCTGGAAAACACCTCGTTATGAGTACCCTTTCTTGGGCACCCTATGGTGACCATTGGAGAAACTTGAGGCGAATGGCCTCCCTCGAGATCTTGTCATCAAATCGTATTCAAAAGCATGTCGGGATTCATATGGATGAAGTCAGGTCTTTGATTCTAAGGCTTTATAGGAGTTCAAGAAAATGGTGATGATCAGTTTCATGTTGTGTAGATGAAATCGTTATTTTTGGAGTTGGTCATGAATGTTATGATGAGGATGATTGCTGGGAAGAGGTATTATAGAGAAGGAGATGGAGAAATATTGGAGGAAGAACGCAAGTTTAAAGAAATTGTAAAAGTGGCCTTTGAATTGAGTGGAGTCACAAATATTGTAGATTTTGTACCGGTTTTGAAGTGGGTTGGATTGAATAAAATTGAGAAGAAACTGACAATATTACAGAGGAAGAGGGACGATTTCGTGCAGAATTTGATCAAACAGCCTAGAAAATCAATAGGCGATCCACTTTCTGAAGGAAAAAGCAAGACCATGGTTGATGTTATCTATCTTTGTAAGACTCTAATCCAGAATATTACAAGGATGATATCATCCAAGGCATGATGCTAGTAAGCTCTCACTTTAGTTTGTATTTTCTATCTCCAGGTTCATCTGTCTTAAAAATTAATATATTTGCATATATTAAAATTTGGTATCTACTATCTCTAGGTAATGTTGTTAGCAGGGACAAATACTACATCAGGGACCATGGAATGGGCACTGTCACTTTTGCTAAACAACCCAAGAACTCTTGTTAGAGCTCAGGAAGAAATAGATATGGAGGTTGGAACAAACAGGCTAATGGATGAATCTGATCTTGACAAACTCCCATACCTCCATGGGATCATAAACGAGACATTAAGAACGTATCCATCTGGTCCATTGTTGGTACCACATTAATCATCAGAGGAATGCATCGTGGGAGGTTATCGAATCCCACGTGGCACAATGCTGCTGGTAAACATTTGGGCCATGCAAAATGATTTTAGAGTTTGGAAAGAGCCTATGGAATTTAAGCCTGAGAGGTTCCTTGGGCTAGAAGCGGAAAAGGATGGATTCTTGTTGCCATTTGGGATAGGCCGACGAAGGTGTCTAGGGGAGGCCTTAGCGATGCGTTTGGTTCAGTTAGCATTGGGGTGTTTGATTCAGTGCTTTGAGTGGGAGAGAATCGGAGACGAGATGGTGGATATGAGTGAAGCCAATGGGCTCACCATGATTAAGGCCCAGCCCTTGCTTTGCAAAGTATAGGCCCCGCCCAGCCATGATGAACCTCCTCTCTTAAATTTAAAAATTAGCTAATCATTCTTGAAGTACCTGTATATTTTGGAGGATATAAAGTACCTTTATATTTAAATTCACATCTACGAGAAAGTTATATATGAATGATAGACTTACGACCAATTGTTGTTAATTTGCTAATAAAGTTATTATTATATGTATAATGAATAAAATTATGATATGTGTCTTCCAATTTGAAAATATGTTGACTTCCCACCCCGTAAAGTGATTTGTCAATCAGGGTTTGTTAAAGTGGTAAAAACTAGGAATTGTGATGGAGGTTATTCAAATTTGAACCTCCACAAATCCTATTTGTAGGTAATTATTCTATATATGAAAGTCTTATAGATCCATCAATCTTTAAAGGAGTCATTAGTTTGCTTGTCTTTGAAGATAAGATAACTTATTCTACTTTTAAATTTTTATTGGCTGATATTACTTATTAGATTTTTTACTCCCTCAATTATGGGGTTAAGGACATTTTGCCCCTAAATTAAAATGAAGAAAATTTGTTTCTTAAACTTTCCATATTCTAAATGATTTACCCCATCCGTCATTGATAAAATCTCTTGAATTTGGAAATTTTTAAGGGGCTAACTTTCTTGAATTCAAAAATTTATGAGGTAAAATGTCTTGATTTGAAGTTCATAGAGCAAAATTTCATTGACGCAATAGTTCAAAGGACAAAAAGGATAATAAATCAATTTCTATTAAAATAAACTTTAAATTAATTTCTGCCAAGAGAAAAGTAAAAACCTTTCAAAGTAATATAAACACTATTTTTTAATCTCAATATAGTTTACTATTCCAACTCATCAAATTGAATTCCCTCCCTTCCTTCCTATTTTAAGCCAAAATTAAAATAGCAGGATATATGTAACGATTCTGGATATGAAACAAGTAATCATATTTTGGATGAATTAAAATCCTCTTCCCCCATTTTTGTGCCCCATTGTGTCCTATCCACCAAATTATGCCACGTGTCCTTAGTATTATACCTTGTCTGTTTTCAAGTTTTAATAAATAGTAAAAATCCCAATTTAAACCAGGTTTTGTCCCAAATTAACAACAATTAATTATATAGAAGGGTTAGTTCTAAATTTTAATACATTGTTTTAGAATGAAAATATAAAATTTAATTTAACTAGGCAAACAAGAAATAACATTAAAAACTGAAAAAAAGACACGTGTCATTATTTGATGGATGGGGCACCGTGGGGAAAACAAATGGGGGAGAGGATTTTTATCCATTTTAGATATCATTCTTCAGCATAGAAATCTTATTTCTCTTTGAACATCAAGCTAGTAACTAAAAGATTTGTACTCCATATCCAAGTCTTCGTGCAAGTTTAGATAATGAGCAAATCACGCATGCCAAACACGTTGTTTTAAATGATTTGAGAAAGATAATCATATATACTTCATCAAATAAAAAGGAGAAATAATTTATATATAATATCAACCACAACCACTTGGAAAATGGAAGATTATAAAGTGGTTTTTCTAGAGCTTTGGAACCATTCTTTGATACTAACACATAACACACAACTCACGACTAAACGTAGAAATCTCTCCTTGAAGATCCTATGAAGATGCAGTTGACATTTAGCAGCTAATAATCAGATGGATAAATAGTTCTATCAGCTTCAAGAATCTATAAATTCATCAAACGACTTCCTAAGAGAAACCGTATCAATCTAATAATTTCATAACATATGGAACTCTCAATCTTTCACTTCTTCGTCTTCTTCCTCTTCATTCACTATTTCAAAAGATGGCTCCAAAACAGAAAACTGCCACCAAGCCCTGCGTTTTCACTTCCCATTATTGGCCATCTCCATCACATCAAACCACCCATGCATCGTACCCTCGCTCGACTTTCCAAGAAACACGGTCCTATTCTCTTCCTTGAGTTCGGATCCCGTCCCGTTCTTGTTGTGTCTTCTCCATCTGCTGTTGAAGAATGTTTCACCAAAAACGATATCATTTTCGCAAACCGCCCTCGTATCCTTGCTGGAAAACACCTTGGTTATGATTATAGTACCCTTGTCTGGGCACCCTATGGCGACCATTGGAGAAACTTGAGGCGGATGGCCTCCCTCGAGATCTTGTCATCAAATCGTATTCAAAAGTATGCTGGGATTCGTATGGATGAAGTCAGATCTTTGATTCTGAGGCTTTATAAGATCACTTCAAAAAATGGTGATGATCAGTTTCATGTTGTGGAGATGAAATCACTATTTTTTGAGCTTATTCTGAATGTTATAATGAGGATGATTGCTGGGAAGAGGTATTACGGAGAAAAAGAGGGAGAATTGGAGGAAGAACGGAAGTTTAAAGAAGTTGTGACAGAGACCTTGGAATTGAGTGGAGTCAGAAATAATGTAGATTATATTCCGGCTTTAAAGTGGGTAGGAGTGAATAAAGTCGAGAAGAAACAAGCAATACTACAGAGGAGAAGGGATGAATTGATACAAAATTTGATTGAAGAGCGCAAAAAATCAATAAGCAATTCAAGTTCCGAAGAAAGAAACAGGACCATTATCGATGTTCTATTGGCATTGCAAGAGAATAATCCTGAGTATTATACTAATGTTATGATCAGAGGCATGGTGCAAGTAAGTAAGCTCTCTTTTTAACTTTTTAGAGTCCAAATTAAGTTAATGTTATTTATACTGAAAATAATTTTGGTATATATATAGGTGTTGATAACGGCAGGGACTGAGACTTCAGCTGCGACAATGGAATGGGCACTAACACTCTTGCTAAACAACCCAAAGACTCTTGTCAAAGCCCAGGAAGAAATAGACATGGTGGTTGGGACAAACAGGCTAATGGATGAAACAGATATCGACAAACTTCCATACCTTGGTGGGATTATAAACGAGACATTTAGGATGTGTCCAATCACCCCATTGTTGATACCGCACGAGTCGTCCGAGGAATGCACAGTGGGAGGTTTCCGAATCCCACGTGGCACAATGCTATTGGTAAACATTTGGGCCATGCACAATGATCCTGCACTTTGGGAAGATCCCACAATATTTAAGCCTGAGAGGTTCGTCGGACCTAAAACAGAGAATAATAATGGGCTGATTTTGCCATTTGGAGCAGGCCGGCGGAAGTGTCCAGGGGAACGCATGGCCATGCGTTCGATCCCGTTGGTATTGGGGTGTCTGATTCAGTGCTTTGAGTGGGAGAGAATTGGAGAAGAAATGGTGGATATGAGTGAAGGGAAGGGGCTTACTATGCCCAAGGCTAAGCCCTTGGTCGCCAAGTGTAGGCCACGTTCAGCCATGATGAACCTCCTCTCTCAAATCTAAGATTGGCTTACTCTCCTGAATATTTGTACCGATTTCACTTCATATATACAAGTCAAGTTGATCGGTTTGCGTTGGCGCGTCGGATATTCTTTGTTATAGACTTTGTTATTATTGTTTGAATATAGAATGGATTTCGTTTCAAAAATTTGAAATTTTATTAGTATTTTGTGTATTTGTGAAGTAGTTTGTCATTTAAATGGATCTCAATTTTCTATCGTTTTTATTTTTAAAAAAAAAAATCATTAAATTAAAACAAAATCAATTAATCTGAAGACTGTAATGGGTTTTACACATAAAATTACAGAAATAGCGAAATTAGGAAGAACAAAAGGAGGATACAAAGTGGGCAAATGAATCTTCAAAGTGGCAAAAGACCCAAATGAATTGTGAGAAACTAATTGAGAGCCTTTTTAATAAATAAATAATACATGATTTGATGGTCAATAAATGCTTTCACATTCAATTGGTTAAAAACTCTTGCAATTACAAAAAAAGGCTGGAGAAAAAGGAAATGGTGAGAAACTAACTAAGGACCTTTTTAGTAATTAACCAAATGAGAAAAGACATAAAAGGACAAAAAATGTTCAAACCGAGCTTCCCATCGATTTTCAAAAGGAGATTTTAGTAATATCCCTGCGTGTTTGAAATAATATTTAGTATATATATTCTGCAGGTTTTGTGTGATCTTTCACTTCATGTTAAATTCAATGGTACTCTCAATGTATATCACTTTCCCACATGGTCGACTCTGCCTTGTTTACCAGCAAGATAGCCATTACCCATTAGTAATGTTAATTCGCTAATTCGCTAATAAAGTTAGTATATGTGTAAGTTTAGATAATTAGGTGAGCAATTCATGCATATATGCCAAACACATTGTTTTAAATGATTTGACAATGATAAAAATATTTACTCAAAACTATAATTCACCGATAAGAAGAAAGAAAATACTAATATCAACCACATGGAAAAGGAAAATTATAAGGCGGTATTCTAGAGTTTTGGAATCTATTCTTTAATTAATACAAACACATGACTCGAACAATAAAAAACGGCTAAATATATAATATACCGTCAGTGGAGTTTAACACAGGGATGGAACCAGGAATTACAATTTGGGGGGCGAAGAATAATTTGTTTTTTAACGTTAAGCAACAATATAAAGAAAAAATTAATAAAATAATATAACAAATTAAAGAAAAATGATATTACATCGTCCTCACTTACTTAATTAAGTTGAGCTCGTGATTTTTTATCGCATATAAAAGTTATCAATAATATGCTCTACACCAAATTTCTTTTTCAATACAAACCACTAAAGCATCCGCTAAAAATTCATCATGTCCATCTTGTTTCTAAGTCTAGTTTTGATGATTCTCGGCTGAAAAAGCTCTTTCTAAAGTTATTGTAGATTAACACAAGGAATTAAAGGATTTGATTAAATAATTAATAAAGAATGATTAAAGGAGAAAAAATGAGACTATCATATTCATGATTACTCTCGATTTTCACTGAAATACAAATTTAGAACCCTAATTTTGAATTAAAATATAAAAATCATTACAATTTATAAAGAAAATTGTAATACAATTATATAAAGGAGTAAGATTAAGAAAGTACGGAGATGAAGAAAACAAGACAAAAAATGGATTTGATAAAATTTCAATTTTAAGAGTTCTTTTTAGGTAATTAGAAATAGATATATGTAATAAAATATAAATATATTATTGGTGGAAACTTTTTTTTTCCAAATCCCTGTTAATATATAAAATAATTAAAAAAAACTCTTACATAAACTTTTATTTTGAATTTTGCGGGGGACAAATATAAACTATATATTATTTTTAGTGGCTATGGAAATTACTTAAAGGCCAAATTGAGAATTAATGCGGTGGCTCCTTTTGGCTTTTTTTTTGTCTTTTCTCACTTTTCGGGTGACTAAAAAGCCCCTCGATGAATTTCCTCTCTTACTTTTCATGCTGCCCTTTTTTGTAATTTACTATTTTTATATTTATGATTAAGTGTGTTTTAATTACATATTAATTGTGTGTGGATATTAGGATTTACCGGTTCAACTCCTCTATTGGAATTCCAAAGGACTGGTGCTATAAATGTATCTTCAATAATTGTTGATTCATGGGTAAACTATTGACATTCCAGTTCTGTTTTCGAGTGTCCGGTTACATCATTTGACTCTTTCATGGGTAAACTATTGACATTCCAGTTCTGTTTTCCTTTTCTTCATTTTTATTTGGGTAGCTTTCTTCTTCCCTAACATTTCTCTGAATTGGTTTCACATGGACTCCGTTCTATTTCCTAAAATTTCCAAATGGACGTTGATAATATCCTTCCATTTAATTTAGCAGTGCCTTAGGATAACATAACCAAAAGTGGAGAGCTTTCACTTCTCACCGCAACATTTTGATGTAAATTTAGATTTATTTGGATTTATATTATAGTTAGCCAATGGTAAGTACAATGATTTTGTGATGCATTGTGTAAATTACATATGTTCCTACAAATGCTTTCAACTAAATCAATTTTCCTACAACAACTATACATGCTCCTTGACTACAAAAAATTAGGCATTCCTTATTCAGAAGCCAAATTCTTTCATCTACCCGAGTTCATTAATTCAACAACTGCAATCAAGATTAAAAAATGACCGCAGCGTACTATGCTTTTTTAGATGATCAACATACATTTCAAGCAACAATTAATATTAGCTTTATTTTGATGAATTACCTAGAGATGGAGTACAATTTAGATAATGCACTTTTAGAATGAAAGAGAGGTCATGTGTTTTGCTTTATATATGCGAATTATTTGTTTCGATGTATGAGTTTCTCCTAAGTGATTAACTTATATATAGCCAATGCAATATCTTCTTACTAACCGACTTAAACAACTACAAAAAATATAGCCCTAATAAGAAGATGACTGCAGCGCAAGCGCAAGTCGCCTTGCTTGTTAATAATTAATTTTACTTATATATTGAATATATGAACCGGTATAAGGAAAACTCAAAAAGTTTTGGGAGGCGACCGCCACCCCCCGCCCCCTAGCTCCGTTCCTAGTCTAGCAGACTACACATGCATGTCCTGAAGGGTGACATGTGTCATCTAGGGACTAGATTGAAATATTTAAAACTTAATTAATTCAAAAAATGGATATGTGTCAACTCCACAACCCGCTTATGGAGTCCAAAATTTACAGTGCGATGTATCAAATAATTACTATTTAAAATAATTATAGGAAGATGCAGTTGACTTTGTTTTTTCTTTTCTTTTTCTTTTTGTTGGGGTGAAAATTAAAGTATAATAAAAACACCTTCTTAAATCTCTTCCTTGCCCACTTGATATCAAACAAAAAATCTCTTGCCCACTTGTGCCAAAAAAATCTTTTGCCCACTCTCATTTTTGTATAAATAATACTATCAGCTTCAAGAATCCATAAATTCATCAACGACTTTAACCCCTAGACCCCAACGAGAAGCCATATATCAATCTCATAATTTCATCATGGAGCTCTCAATCTTTCACTACTTGGTCTTCCTCCTCTTCCTTTACTGTTTAACCAAAAGATGGCTCCAAAACAGAGGACTCCCACCAAGCCCTGCGTTTTCCCTTCCCATCATTGGTCATCTCCATCTCATCAAACCACCCCTGCATCGCACCCTTGCTCAACTTTCCAAGCAATATGGTGCAATTCTTTTCCTTAAGTTCGGATCCCGTCCGGTTCTCGTTGTGTCTTCTTTATCTGCCGTAGAAGAATGTTTCACCAAAAATGATATCATTTTCGCAAACCGCCCTCGTCTCCTTGCCGGAAAACACCTTGGCTGTGATTATAGAACACTCGTTTGGTCATCCTATGGCGACCATTGGACAAACTTGAGGCGGATCGCCGCACTCGAGATCTTGTCATCAACGCGTATTCAAAAGTATGCAGGGGTTCGTATGGATGAAGTCAGGTCTTTGATTCTAAGACTTTATAGGACTTCAAAAAATGGCGACGATCAGTTTCATGTAGTGGAGATAAGATCGCTGTTTTTTGTGGTAGTCCTTAATGTTATGATGAGGATGATTGCTGCGAAGAGGTATTATAGAGAAGGAAAGGAAGATTTGGAGGAAGAACGAAAGTTTAAAGAAATGGTGACAGAGACTTTGGCAGTGAGTGGAGTCAGAAGTATTGTAGATTCTATTCCGGTTTTGAAGTGGGTAGGGTTCAATGAATTTGAGAAGAAGCTGGCAAAACTACAGAGGACAAGGGACGAATCAATGTAAAATTTGATTGAAGAGCGTAGAAAATCAATAAGCAATTCAAGTTCTGAAGAAAGAAGAGGGACCATGATCGATGATCTGTTAGCATCGCAACAAACTAATCCTGAATATTATACGGATAAGCTCATCAAAGGCATGATGCAAGTAAGCTCTCTCTTTTATTTTTTTTAATGCACTCTTGAAGAGAAGAAAATTTGTATACTTAAAGTTTTTGGTATATATATAGGTGTTGCTAACGGCAGGAACTGAGACTTCAGCCGCGACAATGGAATGGGCGCTAACACTTTTACTAAACAACCCAAGGACTCTTGTCAAAGCCCGGGAAGAAATAGACATGGTGGTCGGGACAAGCAGGCTAATGGATGATACAGATATCGACAAACTTCCGTACCTCCGTGGCATCATAAACGAGACATTTAGAATGTGTCCAATTGCCCCATTTTTGATACCGCACGAGTCATCTGAGGAATGCACCGTGGGAGGTTTCCGGATTCCATGTGGCACAATGCTATTGGTGAACATTTGGTCCATGCACCATGATCCTGCAATTTGGGAAGAGCCCACAGAATTTAAGCCTGAGAGGTTCCTTGGTCCAAAAACTGGGCTGATTTTGCCATTTGGGGCAGGCCGGCGCAAGTGTCCCGGGGAACGCATGGCCATCCGTTCCATCTCGTTGGTTTTGGGGTCTCTGATTCAGTGCTTTGAGTGGGAGAGAATTGGGGAAGAAATGGTGGATATGAGTGAAGGGAAGGGGCTTACCATGCCCAAGGCTAAGCCCTTGGTCGCCAAGTATAGGCCACGTTCAACCATGATGAACCTCCTCTCTCAAATCTAAGATTGATTTACTCTTGAGTTCCTGAATAATAATTTGTACTAATTTCACTTCATATGCGTTAGTTGTGTGATCTTTTACTTAAATGTATTTTTAAATTAATTCGTATACTTTTTTTTGGTGCATATTCCAATTCATATATACATTTTAACTCAAATTCGATGATATATATTCACCAATTGCCATGACCAAAAAAAAAAATCAAGTAATCAAGTTAATTCTTTGACTGAGTTAATCAGTTGCCCATCAAGCGCAAATGATGTACAAGTAATCAAGCATCACATTTAAAAAAATTATAAAGGCATTTTTCTTGTTTAGTATATAAATAATAATATAACTATCACTATCATCCAAAAGAAATCCAACCGAATAATGTAGGGATTCTTCTCTAAAATCTATTTTCATCTTCTTAGAATAATTGATCACATATAGTATAGATTCAAATACAAAAAAGTTTATATTTAAAATTTAAGGTATATAGAAGAAGCAACTATCAGACTATTTGTAAACTGAATGTACTTACACCATGAGTATTCTATAAATTCATGTTTACTTGATATTATAGTACCCCAAAAGAGTTCAGTCATTGAATTTTTTTCTTTTGGGTGGTGCATATATATTTTTTTTATATCGAATGGGTGGTGCATATTGATAATTGATATTGTTGATAAATGTTATTTGTGCCTGAAATTCTTGTTAACCCGGTTCGAATTGTGACCCGACTCGAAATTTGTAGAGCTACGAATTTTGTGGATTTTTTCTGGAGGTCTGTGATGGAAGCGGAGGGATCGGGCCGAAGGCGTAGCCCCCCGCGGTATGGATTAGTTGTCCTAGTCAAAATAGGAACTAAATACCCTATGTTTATATAAGGGGTCTATATCTTGTATTCTTGATGAGTTGTATTGTTTTCTCCCAAATAATAAGAAATCTCTCTCTGCCCGTGGACGTAGATCAAATTGATCGAACCACGTAAATCTTCTTGTTCTTATTTATTATTTTAGACTTGTTTAATCGCAACAATAAACTTTAGTGTTAAATAAATTAAAAATACATCTTATTCTATGATCCATTTAATAAACATTTGGGCCATGCAGAATGATCCTGGATTTTGGAGAGAGCTAGCCTATGGAATTTAAGCCCGAGAGGTTCGATGGGCTAAAAGGGGAAAAGAATGGATTTCATGTTGCCATTTGGGAGGGCTAAGCCATGCGTTTGGTTAGCCTTGGGTCCTGATTCAGTGCTTTGAGTGGGAGAGAATCGGTGAGGAGATATATGAGTGACGCGGACGGGCTCACCATGTCCAAGGCTCAAACCTTGCTTGAAAAGTATAGGCCACAATTAGGGGTGTAAGTGATACAATAATTTCGTAAACTACTTGAACTCGAGTCGAAGAAAATTCGAATTCGACTCGGTCATTATCGAGCCGAGCTCGAACTCGAGTAGCTCGAGTATCGAATCGAGCCGAGTTCAAGCTCAATGATACTTGATTCGATACTCGTCGAACTACTCGATACAAATTTATATATACATAATATTATATATTTTATTAAAAAATTACCTATAAATACCTTTCAAGCTCGAGCTCGAACTCAGTATCGAATTCGAGCTCGAGCACGAATTTTAGCTAAAAATGAATTTTTTAAAATTTTTTAATTAAGTATCGAACTTGTCGAGTCGAGCTCGAGTAGCTCAATGCTTGATTCGAGCCGAGCTCGAGTAGCTCGATACTCGATCCGAGCCGAGCTCGAGCTCGGTTTTTTGTGTCGAGCTCGAACTCGAATAGCTCACTACTCGACTCGGTCGACTCGATTACACCCCTAGGTACAATGCCAATTTTCTCAAATTTTCACAATAGGAACATCATCAACATCGAGACAATTTTTCTCTATTAGGAGAAATTATTGGTTATATTAGTGGTTGAATTTTCAAAAGATATTTATAAATCATGTTGTGTATAAATTGAAAAAGAAAGTAAAAGGTCAGTTCATAATTAATTACGTTTAAATATCATAATAAACTAGATCGACCTCCCGTGCTCTGCGTGCGGGTGTTTTATTTCATGAGTTTTCTTAAGAAAACCCATTTAAGAAAAGTAATTTTTAGGTGATTTTAAGAAAATTAAGTTAAGAAAACAATTTCATTAGTTAACTTGGTAATATTCGTAAAAAAGGGGGGAATGACCCATCCTTACTTTTGAAGCAAACCCAAGAAGCAATTCTTCTTCTCCCTCCTCAATTTGTTTTATAATTTGAAATGCATAAATTAAATACAGAGGTTCAACAGGCAAACGATCAACAGGAAGGCAGACAGAAGCAAGCAAAAGGGAGAAAAATGGAGGAAAGAAAGAGATCGTAGAGAGAGTTGGGGAATATAGAGAGAGAATACGAAAGAGTAATGGGAATAATGGAGTTTTTGAGGTCTGATTTAGGGGAGAGGAATGATCATATATATAGTTATATATACTGGGTAGGCAAAGGTAAAAAACCATTGAACATGTACATTTCCTATATTCTATGATTAATGGTGGATAGAGAGAAGGTAAATGAATTGTATTTATCTCGTTAAAAACAAAATAATCTGGCCCCCACATGTTTATTCAGTAATCAGTAAATTTACTCATTTAATAAACACAATATAATAGATCAAAAATCCCCTAATTGAATAAACACAAAAATATTGACAATTGACACTTGTCAAAGAAAACAAACACCATGTGGCGCTCAATAAGAGTCTTGCTCATAAGATTAATAGTAGATATAATTAATTTTCTTGAACTGTTTTTATATTATACCATAAAACAGAAAAAATAGGAATAGTTGATGTACCAGTACCATAATTGATATGATTTACTTGACTAATTAAAAAAGAAAATATTAATTTAAGTAAAAGAAAACTAATATATGCTTAAATAGATAGAAAAGAAAATCAAAATTAAGATTACTTCATATCTATAGTATATAAAAAAGTACGCTTTTGTAAAACTTTTGAATCGCTCATTACACTTTTATTTGTCAAATATATTTTTAAATTACCATTCTACAATTAATATTTTTATTTTTTTATATAATCTTTAATTCAACACAAACTCTTGATCAATTTTAATATCAACCAACCTTATCAACGTGATTATTTTTTCTTATTTCTTTATATTAAATAATGTTACTCCATGTTCTAAACGTTTGTATCATATTGGGATTCTTTATTATTTATATATATTTATTATTTATCGTTTAGCATAGCTTGATTAATAATATGGGCCGAATGAGAAAGTAGTTGTTGATACCTAAATTTACAATTAGGGGTAAACTTGTCCTCAAGAATGTTAGAACAAGATGTGTAGCTCAGATTTAATCTAATTCTGAAGCTGGATCAAAATTGATGTCATCCTTGTCATATTTTAAATTAGGAAAACAATTTTATTTTTTCTAATTTCCTATAATTGGGCCGAAATTAGTAGGTATTACTGGATAATAATAATTATTTTATAATTATTATTATTTCAGTGAATAATGGTCAGAAAGGAATTAAAATCATCTTGTATGATTTCTGATTCTGATTGAGATTTAATTCTTAGATGACCATCCTAATTTTGTAAAGTGTATAATGCCACATCGAAATTGGACTTATGGCATGATATGTGGCGTAGTAAGGCCTAGCCCAGGCCGCCCATGCCTAAAATTTGATCCTTATTGAATTAAATGCAACTTTGTATTTTATTCAGTTAAGGACAAAAGGCGAAATCAATGAAATAGAATGTCCTAGAGAGATGCGATTCAAACATGGATTGTTCCATTATGATCCTTGACTCCCATAAATCATTCTGACAAAATTTCATCTCATTATGACTTAAGATGAAAAACTTATGCACGTTTTTTCAATTAAGGACAATTTGAGGTGTGAAACCAAATTCACCATGACAGAGAGCTCATTTTCGACCAAGATTTTTTCTATGGTCTTAATATGGTAGCCGAACCCTAATGATGAAATTTGGACTCAATCTGACTTCGTTTGCAACTTTTTCATATTTTTCAATTAAAGACAAGAGGCTTTCCACCCCGATTTAGTCAAAATTGAATCTGATTTCTGTTCTGACCGAATTAATGGCCAAGAATGATCAATTCACGATCAATTTCATGGCCAAGGAAGTCTTGGTCGAATATGAGGTCATTTTGGCTATTTTCAGCAGCAATCAGTAAATAGTGCAGCACAATTAGGACCTAAATCAGACCAGATTGCATCAGATTGAGGCAGATTTCGTCAAAGATATTTTTGGGAAGATATAGCCGGCCTTGATAGTCATTTAAAGGTGATCATTCAAGGTTGATCAAAGTTGGAAGTCATCTTGGAAGTTTCCTGAAGATTTTCTGAGAGATCAGATTGAAGAAGCAATTAAAGCAGAACAGATCAGATTAAAAGAAGTAATTAATAGGAAGATATAATGGGGAGGAAGGCCTTGATAGCCAAGCCTAGGCCGCCAAAGGGTCTCCCTCCTTCAGTTTTAGACGAACTCCTGCAGCCTCAAATTTGCTTCGCGCAAAAACTAAGCTCCGTGCTTATTTTCTCTCAGGCCCTGCGCCACTTTCTTTTCTCAGGCCCTGCGCCACTTTTTGCAGCAATCCTGCAAAATTCATCTCTCTTTTCAACACGAGTCAGCCTCGTTTTCTCAATATTTTTCTAATTCAATTCCGTCTCAGGACGCAAAATCAACTCTCCGCGAGTTTTTCTTCTCTTTCAATTTCGTCTCAAGAGGTTAAACATTTTCTTTTCAGTTTTTCTTATGAATAACAACCAGCTTGTTATTTTCAGTCAATTTTCAAAGCAAAAAGTCTTTTTAGGCATTTACTTTTTACAGTCAATTTGGGATCAATGATTTAAATGCTCCGGTGTGACTTTGATCCAATTCTCGCAATTCACTCGCTCTGATTTATTTTTGTGCTACGCGCACCACCAAAATGCTTTTTCTACTTCTTTGTCATTTTCAGCAAAATGACTGGCACGTCCCGCGCTGTTATTAAGTTTTTCGCAAAAGCTCTACCCAAAGAGATTTTTGGCGCAACAGTAGCCCTATTCTAAAAATCGAATCTCTTGCAAAAGCTAAAGTCTAATTGATAACAAATGGAATGGATTATCTAAAGGATTAGCAATTCTGATGGATGACTCTTTATTGGGCGGGTCGGGTTGGATTTAGGTTCGGTTATTTGGGTTAGGTCAGTTTTAAGTTAAGAAAATTTCGGTCATAGGGTTTCGATTTCAGCTTGGATTGGGTTCAGATCGCTCAAATGTCGGGTCAATTCTGGTTCGAGTCATTTTCGGTGTCAAGTCATACATATATGGTTCGGATAATTTCATGTTTGAGCTTCGGATTTTCGGGTTCGGCTTTTTTCATATTCGGGTCATTTAGATTAATTTCAATTCGGGTAATTTCGGGTTAATCTCTTGGGTGTGATCGAGTTTGGGTAATTTGGGCCCGAGTCGTTTCATGTTCGGATCATTGAGGATTCAGGTCATTTCGGTTTCGGATTGGGCAGATTTTTTTTTTGTCAAATGAGGTTGGATTAAGTTTAGTTTCAGGCGATTGGGTCGAGTTTTCGCGTACTCGGGTCTGAATTTGCCATTCTAATAATAGTTTATGACTAAATTAGTAGTATGCTTAAGATTTTAATTTTCATTTAATTTAAACATATTGGGTCACGTACAACGCACGTGAATGTGAGGACTAGTATTAAAAAAAATGAAAGAAATTTTGCTTTTAGAATAAATGGAAAGGGATCTAAATGATGTAACAAAAAAAGAAAGATGGGTCTAAAATGAATAAATTATAAATATAAATCAAAATGATAATACTATAAAGTAATTTTATATATAACGAATTTTATAAAAGCGGAGATGCAATATGATGTTAAAGATTGGGGGAGGGAGAGGAGTTCAAATTATACATAAATATTAAACCTCATACAAAATGCTGCATTCTCATGCGTCCACGCTGGCCTCACACCAATACCAGAAAAAAAAAAGTTTGTTCACACCAGAAAAATAAGTTTGTTCACACCAAAAAACCCTCTCCCGATTGAATCAATCCTGTAGATTAGGTTGGAAATAAAAAATACAATTTCAGTCACGTTAGGATGATAAATTAGGTTCAGTTCCGTTTGGTTAGAGCTTAACAGAATGCTGAATTCTCATGCGTCCATGCTGGCTTCATTCATTAATTAATGTTATCACACCAGAAAATAAAGTTTGGTCACTAGCCACTAGAGGTCACCGAACTTAACTGGTCTGATTATAATTTGCCCCTATAAAAGGAGCATCATTTCTCCTATCTTCCTCCTAACACAACATTCTTCTGCATCTAGCTATGTTGTTAATTCTTTTCCTTTTCATCTATCTCCTTCAACCTGTTCAGGTTATTTCCCAAATGAACTTCTGGTACATGTGCCTTTAGATGATGTGTACTTCTCTTGGCAAGTCTTATCTGATTTAAGGCCAATTTGGCACCAAACACTGCAAACTGCATGACATCAGTAAAGCTGAGTTTGTCAAAAGAAGTACTTGGGGTGGTGCAAAAACCAGACGATGAAGAAATATGTTGTTGTGGTTGATGATGGTGGTGATGATGAGGATTATTCAGCATGTAATCAATCATTCCATTGTCATGATCAGCAGAAGTTTCATGACCAATAGCTCGCGACTGATGATCATTTCCATGATTATGATGGTCTAGAGAGTAATCTAGACCAGTGAAATTTGCCTAGAAGAAATCAAGTTTGTAGCAAAATAACATGGTGATGTATCAGAAAATTACAGCAAAAAGATATGGAAAATTGTGAAGAAGATAAGATTATTTATGGAGCTTTTAGCATATACCGAGTAGTTTTCTTCTTTGTCCATTGCTTTATATTATATATATAGGGACTTGAAGCAATAACCCTAGGTCAGGTGCAATTTGTGTTAAGACAAACTCTCTCTTATGGGGATTTTCATTGTACCTGAAACGAATTCAACAGTGGCAAAACCTTTGTCAAGTTACAGCTTGCAGTAAATAATACTTTTTGATAAACAAATTGATTACATAAACTGTAACTAATTAACAAATACTCTATAGTTGTATATCTTAAGAAAGATGGTACTGAAGTTAATTACCAAGAGAATTAATATAAATTTAATATATATAGGAGTATTAAGTTGCAACCATTGTTTTATCTGATACCTGCAGCCTTTTATCCACAGACTTTACTTTCTCATTAAGCACTGAAATCCCCACGGTCTATTTTTCTGTCGGCCCAACTCTGGGTTAGTTACAGAAAAGTAGAGTTTATAAGAAAAGAATGATCACTCCTGTCTAAGTATTTTATCCATAAATAAGTCCACAACTTGATGTTTGACTAGGATGGAAGAATACCATTAAAGAGAAAACAAAGCCAGGTATATTCAGTTAACCAATTCCAGGCTTTTAGTCCACTTAAACACATAAAGACTACTCCAAGTGTTGGATAAATGCTAAGTTGGTTGTTCATTGTTGTTGGTTTTGTCGTTGTCATTCATCAATAGCCGATAGAAACTATGAAAAACATGGATATTGCTTACAGTCTTTGGTTGTTGGCCCAAGAGAAGGCTTTTGTCTTAGTCTCCTTCTCACAGATCTTAAATCTTTCCATTTCACGCTCAATTTGTTTGCGAGCATCCACCAGGGCCTGCTCATAAGAGGCACTAAGCTATGTTGACATATCAAAAGGAACAAAGGAATAATAATCATCAATTTCAAATCAAGAAATATAAGCACATAATTAATGATTTGAAAAAATTAGACAGAAAAGGCAAAGGTGATACAAAGAACCAAATAAAGACCGAGTCAAACATAATTACAAGAACTACTTTTTTTTAAGAGATTACAAGAACTACTTAATGAGGCATTCAAACAAAACAAACAATGCAAAACTCATTTAAAAGAAGATGAAACAAGTAACGAACTTTCTTATCCTTGATTTCGCTCGATTGATCCATGTCTTGATCTGGTCCCTATACCTTTGCAGCTTCTTAATTTCCTTCTTCAAGTCTGCCTCAAACTT
Organism: Corchorus olitorius; assembly: GCA_001974825.2. Classification (NCBI taxonomy): domain Eukaryota; kingdom Viridiplantae; phylum Streptophyta; class Magnoliopsida; order Malvales; family Malvaceae; genus Corchorus; species Corchorus olitorius. The sequence continues at coordinate 490 of AWUE01019960.1, read as the reverse complement.
TTCCTTTTGATTGGCATTATCAGTGTCGTAAACCTAACAACGATACAATCCAAAAATTCAATAACCAACAACCCACTGTTGTGTGCAAAAGTAAAGAACTAATTGCAGCTAGAAAATATGATAAAATAAACGATGGAACTGGAAGAAAAGAAGCAGGAACAGAGAAAATAATGAAAAGAGATAAAAGTTCATTCATTTGACACCATTTACAAGTGACGGCTCCCCAATATAACAAACATCCCATGATCCTAGGTGATACCCTAGACACGTGGCTAGGAAAGCTGGTAAGTAGTGTTTTACTAGTCTACCCTCAGTCCCACGATGTAACTAGTACTCAAACTCAAAGCCAGAAAATTACTCAATTTTTATTTAGACTTGCAACATTACTCCCCCCTTAAAAACAATCCTTGTCCTCAAGGATTGAATGTAGGAAATTTAGCATGTAACTTAGTCCAATCCTCCCATGTAGCGTCTTCAGGAAATGAATTGG
>AWUE01019959.1:0-10578 GCA_001974825.2 Corchorus olitorius | reverse complement strand
AGAGTTGTTGTATGGTGGAGGAGGTTCTGGTGTGAATTCACCAATAGATTTCTTCCCAAGTGAATCCCTTTTGGCAAGCATTGAGTCTAACATGTCTCTGAACTCATCCAAAATCTCAACTTTAAAACTCCTTTTGAACGTTTCCATGTTTGGGTCATTGACTGTGATGACCGAAGTGGGTTCAGAGGAAATAGCATCGGTTGGGGAAGTGTCTATGGGTTTTGAGGTGTTGGTTTTGCCAGACATTAGTGCCAGGAAGGAGGCTCTGAATACCAAATGTTGTGTGCAAAAATAAAGAACTAATTGCAGCTAGAAAATATGATAAAATAAACGATGGAACTGGAAGAAAAGAAGCAGGAACAGAGAAAATAATGGAAAGAGATAAAAGTTCATTCATTTGACACCTTTTACAAGTGACGGCTCCCCAATATAACAAACATCCCATGATCCTAGGTGATACCCTAGACACGTGGCTAGGAAAGCTGGTAAGTAGTGTTTTACTAGTCTACCCTCAGTCCCACGATGTAACTAGTACTCAAACTCAAAGCCAGAAAATTACTCAATTTTTATTTAGACTTGCAACACCCACAGTTCAATTTTCACAACAACAGCTGCTTTTACTTTCTTTTCAATGAGATAAAATTAAAAAGGCTGTAATCTCAAATAAGGGCCCGAATTTTCATAAAAATCTCAAATAAGGGCTCCAAAACACAATTTCAACAAATTAAAAGACACACTAAGTAAATTTTTACAAATTAGGTTCTCCTCAGATGAAAACCAATGCTTGTCATGCCTACATATCAATTTTGATAGAAAAATGATGTTATTAAATTAATTAAAAATCAAAACATTTTAATCCAAATAAATTCAATAAACATAGTATGATACAAGATTTTTCTGTGCTTTTTAATTTATATACATCTCACACACTAGTATTAGCTAATATCTTGCACAATATGTCATAATCTACTAAATATGTACTTTAATTTGTTGAAATTGTGTTTTGGGGCCCTTATTTGAGATTTTTATGATAGTTCATACCCTTATTTGAACCTTTAGTCAATTAAAAATATATATAAAATAGTTCCAAAGACACTTCATCAAAAGGCTTCAATTTAGTTCGACTAACTTATTAGTATGAACTGCCTACATTTCCTCGGGAACAAAGCAAGGGGAATAAAAACAAAAGATTTGCAATGATGAGAAATTAGAGGCAACCTTGTTCCAGATGCTATCAAAGACATCAACTCCTTCTTGGACCTTCTTCAGAACACGATCAATTTCTTCTTGAAGTTTGCGACTCGCTCCAATTGCTGAATCGTTATAATTTTGAAGGCAAATTAGAGGGAATTATTGATCATCCAAATGATAGAAATTAAAAAAATCCCGCCAAAAGAGGTTGGTGTTTTCGATTTTATAGTTCTCGAAGTGTGAGTGGAATTTTAGGAATCGTCGTTTTGGATGTATTATTAGAACATAAAAAAGAAGTTCTAATTCACAAAGATGGGCTGGGCTTGAAAAGATGGACCAGTTAATTCCTATAAGCCCACCAGTTACTTTTTCTTTTTCTTCTATTTTATTTTGTTAGTACCAATTAAAAAAAAAACCAAATAAGTTTCAAAAGAAAATTTTCTTTTTATATTCCTTAAAATTAACACTAATAAAAATTGAAAATTTAAATGAAGTCAAAATTAGTGAGCGATTCAAGTTTTCAAAATATAAAATTTAATTACAATTAGGATGTTTTCTACTTGCAATGTAAAATTGGTATATGATTACAATCTTATGTGAAATGCGAAATAAACAATTTAAAAAAAAACATGGGTTTTGGCTTTTTCTGTCTAAATTAATCTCGTTGAAAACATGTTAATGGAGAAATGATGTGAACTTTGGTCGAAGCCATTGTAAATTGTAATTATATATACTGTGGATTTGCATGTCATTGTTGTTTAGTTTTCCATGAATGTTTTCGAAGTATTATTATTTTTTATATGTACAAGTTAACCTTGTTCGAGTCGGGTCGCTCACTATGGGTGTAAAGCTCTTCCATATTTTATTTTTTAGAAATATTATTATTATTATCTTTAAAATGGAATATTTTTATCTAATTATATTCAATTTCCATATACAATATTCAACAACGACCAACAGAACAAAATCATTCTTTTCCGAAGCAAAGCCCGGGTTGAACCCTAGTATTACTAATTTACATTACAAAATATTACCAATTTACATTACAATATACTACTACACCTACCTGACTTTTGAAGAGCCAAGGGGGCCATGGCCCCTTGCCAACACCTTTGGATCTGCCCCGACTAATATATTGATATGTTCAAATTAGTGGCAGGGATATTTTTCACGGTAGGCATAACAACATCTTCGATACAATACATAAGCTTGCTATTAAGCTAAAACAAACCTCTTTAATGGATTACTAGAATTGTGGCCCGCGCCATATGGCGCGGGTTGTATTTAACTGGCCTCATTCATTCAGGTGATATATCGATGCATTCTCTTGGAGCTTTAGTTGCTGATGTTAGAGAAATCTTGGCACGGGAGTGGTCTTGTACTTGTAAGCATACGCTTCGGGAAGGTAATTTTAGTGCAGATGCGATGTCTAAGCTGGGGTGTGACCTTGAGGAAGATTTTGAAGTTTTCAGATCTCCACCTGAGGTTGTTTTAGCTGCTATAGAGGTGGATGCGAGAGGGGTTGCTTTCCCTCGTGGTTTTATTTTAACTTAATTTTGTTTATGTTTCGGTTTTTACCACAAAAAAATAACAAATGTGTATAATTTGAGACAATTACATTTTCAATGTTTAGGGTTTGTTTCAAGCACAATTTAGCAAAACTTAGTACAACAATGTTTGAAAATCTATGAATAGGCACATATTGGATATGCAATATATAATTGTTAAGCTACCAAAATTTGCAATAAATTCTCAAGTAGAGCATACATTTCATTTAAAACATTTACATGTGAACTTGGAATTCCCCATCAATCACATTCACTTTATAAACATTTACATGTGAACTTACAATACAGTGTTTATCCCAATGGCAATTCCTCATCAATCATATGCATTATCAACCATTACTAACTATACATCAATGTTATTTCAAATTTCCTTAAGCCTTAAACTTGGAATTGAGAATCTAAGTCTTGGTTGCCTAAACATTTCAAAAGTTAGTCGACTACATTTAAGAAAAACTCAGGCAAGAGTAACAGAGGTCTTTGAACGTCTATAAGCATCAAGATAGCCTTCCATTAAAGCTCGCAAGCTGAGAGGCAGTGAAATCAACATGTCAATGAGAGTTTAAACATTAAAATACATAAGACATCATGTAATGGAAAGATCTGATCAGTACTGAACTACAATCTCATTCATGCAAAGACTATTGTGTTTCTAATCAGTAAACCTGACAAAAGGCCGTCATCTCTGTCCTTAGATGGTTTTGAAGCCAATACTCTGTACCTCAACACCATAGTTGAATTGTTTATTAGAGTTGGGCACACCCATACCAACTCTATTCTTTCTCTTCCCTTTCTGATCTTATTCCTCTCTCACCATTTGAATTGAATAAAAATTCAAAAACATTATCTATAATTCTACCAAAGAAAAAGTTAGCAAACAACTCACCACTTCGTCAACCTGTCGCAATGTGCGGGTCCAGGGTTCCCGAACCCTGTCGTTTAACGACTTAAGAAAGGGGAAACTATTGTTCCCTATGTTTTGGAGTCGCCACTAATCTTTTTTAACCTAGGTGTGATTAGTCACCTATAGATTATTAAGTCTAATATTAACCTAAACTTGGCAAAGGCAACACTAAACCTAATAAACGATCTTCTAACCAGAGTTCTAAAGTTCGGGAGTCGGGTACGCGTGGGGAAGGATTAGCACCCCCACGACGCCCGTCAAAAGACGGCACTGACTAGTCTAGACTTAACTGTGGGTTTCTATTATTGGTTGTTATTGTTCTTAAATATTTTCATGCCATTAAGAAATTTTATTAATCTTTGAAACTAAGCAAATAAACAAGCAAAAACGGATTTTGGATTTTTGAAATAGGAATGTTGGGAATTGAACCCGTTTATTGTTTGTTCTCTCCTTGGGCTCCTCATGAGAGGATTTTCTTTAAAACTTACCCTTAAAATTACTCAATTTGAAAAATACTTTTTGATAGGAACTTTCCTATTTTTGGAAAACTAAAACTGGAAATGACGGGAACTTTCCCCAAATTGAAAACTAAAACCTGATGGGAACTCTCCCAATTTAAAAACTTTGAAAAAAAAAGTGAATGGGAACTTTCCCAATTTTAAAACCTAAAAACTTGTTGGGAACTTTCCCAATTAAGAACTAAAACCTGGTGGGAACTTTCCCAATTTGAAAACTTCGAAGACTGATTTTTTTAATGTTGATTTTCGGAATTTTGAAAGCCTTTTTATTAATTTTGAAGAGCTCAATTATTCCTTTTTTGATTTTTTTTTCTTTGAAAACTAGAAGAGAACAATTTTCAAACACAAACTCCTTTTTTAATTTTGAAGAAAAACAGTTTTTCCATTTTAATTTTGATTTTCTTTTTTTGGATTTTCCTTAACTATTAATTGAAAATTACTAATTGTAAACCCTACATGCATGAATGCACGTGATGCGTGAAAATCAAATTGATGCAAAATTTATTTTTACCAAATAAATTATACGAGGAATTCTTTCAGAGCACCCGCCACTAATACTGGCTAAGACCCCCATCCGGATATTCCAAGCCTAGAAAGGACCAATTAAGACCGACAAAAATTGTCTAAGCCCCAATTAATCCTCTCATTATCGGATCGTTTTAATATTAACTCACATGAAGAATTTAATAACATGGTAACAATAACATAAAAGTAAATATGGATGCAAATGCTTAAGAAATATTTTTTCTTTTTCTCTAAAAATATTAACAACCTAAATTATTTACTTAACTAAAAGCTAAGAACTTTAACTAGATCTACTCACAAATCATAGATTAAAGGCCACATTTAACTCCTAACTTTCTCAAGATCCCATCTTTTTAATCTAAAGGTCTAATTTTTAATTTAAACTTACCAAAACTTGATCTCTTTGAACCTAAAGATTGAAGCTTTTATTCTTAACTTACCAAGATTGATCATTTAAGCTAAAAGATCTCACTTTTATTCCTATCTTACCAAGATTAAATTAAAGGCCAAATTATATTGTCAAGATTCAATTTTTTTACTAGATTCGCCTTGAAACTAAGTTGCAAAGATCAAACAACACACACACAAAAAAAAGAAAAAGAAAAAGAAGAAAAAAAATATTAGCTTAATTAATCAGGGACTAAATTGAAAGAGCTGAGGACCATACCCCCTGAACTAGCGAAAAAGCCCTGATCTTTGCTAAAAACGGTGTCATTTTAGTGAAACGAACCCTTTTAATTTCTTCTCCTCTTTTTGTTTCTTCTTCTTCCTTGGACCTGCTCTTTCTATCCTCAAACTTCAGCGCCGCCACCACTGTCTTCTTCCCTCCGATGAACCTCCGACGAACCTCCGACGAGCCCACAAACACTAAGATAAATCTCCTTTCACCTCAAATCTCAAAACCCGAACCCTAAAACTCCTAACACTCAACAAGACCGACGTTACCCAAAATCTAAACCCTCAAATCCAGTGATAACAACCACCAAACAACTCAAAGATTCTACCTTTCTTCACCCTCAACCTGGAACCGATGAGGTAAGGGCTCAAAGTGGGAGCTTTCAACTACTGGAAAGCGAAAAGCAGAAACCCCAAGGATCAAACCAAAAAGGTAAAAATTTCTACCAATCGACGCTTCTTTTTCTATATAATTTTAGTTCTTTTTTCTTTTCTTGGTGTTTTTTTTATTATCCGACTCAAGGTCCTCCAATTTTCTGAGCTAAGAACCCTAGACCTTTTCCAAATTGAACCCTAAATTTTTGAACCTTAAAACCCTAGCACCGAAAAATTGAGCCCCCCCTCCTGAATTGATGAAAATTGCGATATATATATAACCCTCATGCTTGAATCCCCACCGTATCAATTTTGATTCTTGTAATCCAAGGGCTCTCCTCCTCCTCCTAATTGGTTGTTGATTTCCCCTTTTAACCAATTTGTCTCTTCTGGATTAAGTACTGACAATTTGTGCAAATCAGTGTGTAAGACTGAACATGCCCTTTATTTGTCTCTTAGTGCAGGTAAAAATGTTGTTGCACATGTGTGTGTGAGAGGTGAGGTGGCTTGGTGAGTTTCCTATCCCTTTCCTCTTATTTGTCTGTATTTGATCAGCTAGATTATTTCACAATTCCACTGACAAGTTTCTCTCTTTCTCTATGCAGGACTCCCATCTGCGTTGGACCAATTGGAGCTAGAGCAAGGGTTTAACAACCTATGAGATTTCAATAGCAATTAGGTAAGCTTCTTTTTAATTTGCTTTTGGTGTTTCAATTGATGAATTCGAGCTTGTATTCTGTTGATCATGTCATTTGGCACCAATTCATTTGAATCATGTTGTTGTTTGCTTGTGATTGATTAATTTCCCTGCTGTGATACTCAAATTTAGATATGCCTTGTTGAAAAGGTGATGAATATATTGGCTGAAATATTATGAATGCCCAAATGCATGCTCTGTTTGCCAATGAGGGGTATTTGATGATGAACTCTAACAGAACAGAACTACAATTGCTTTGGCTGACATGGTCTCTCTCTCTCTCTCTTTTTTTTAATTTTGCTGAACTGCTGCTTTTGTCCTTATGATGCACTGATATCTTCTATTGATGATGAATACCATGTATTCTCTGTTGTTGCACTTCACTGGCGATGTTACTCTCTATATTTCCCTTATGTTCAATTACAAATTCATTTAACTTGTTGATGTGCTCTGCTTTTTGTTATTTCGAGGCTATATAATGCTTGCTTGCTTGCAAATGCAATGATCCATGGAGTTTGTAAATCGAAATGGATGTTTGATGATTTGTTGGCTGCCTTGATGCGCTCTTGGTCGCAATGTTTGAGTACTATTGTCTGGCATCCTTGTTTGTTGTTTCTTGCCTTCAAGGACTGAATTTGAGTGCTGCTCTTGCATGTCGGGATGCCTTGAAATGCTTTAAGACTAATTAGTCTTAAGTGTTATATGATTCGCTCCTACTGTTGGCTTAGCTTAACTTATGCATCATTATTCATGAGTTGTTTTTTCATTCTTTTATCTCTTGCATGAAACTGATTTGCAATGGCATGAAGTGAGATGCACTCCATTCTTGTGTCTTTTATTGTGCTGCACTTTCTTCGATTCACATAAATTCTGTTTTTTGTATTGTTAGATCACTTTCGGGACTGTCTTGAACCACTGCAAGAACCCTCATAATGAAAGGAAGGAAAGAAGCAAGGTACCAAAAATGAAATTCAAGCTACCTGCATGATCCAGGAAAGAAATTCAAGAATGATCAAAAGGCTCCTTTGTAAAATGTGAACCATTTTTGGTCTTTTCGGTTATGCCATGAAATGTAATCTTCCTTTTTAAATTATAAAATGCTAATGTAAAACATGAATGAAAATGTAATTGTTTGATTATCCCTTTCTATTTACGAATTATGAATGAAATCAAATTAAATGCAAGAATACAAAAATGCCTGTTTAAATATGCAAATTAGAGTAGTGAGATGTTCGAAATTGGAATCTGATCTATATAAAGTAAAACAAAGAGTAAATATTTTCTTGGAGATTTTGAATCTCAAATACCAATTTATTAAAAGTGCTAATTAATAAATATTTTACAAATGAACTAACCTGGCAAGATACCATACCAATCATTAGCTAGGATGACCAAAATACCAAGACAAACTACCATACCAATCATTAGCTAGGATGACCAAAATACCAAGACAAACTACCTGATCAATGGAATCCTAATGCAATTCAAGGAAATGATTTAATCTAAAATTAAAGGATACAACCAGAAAGGGGTGTCTACACAACCTTAGTTCCAAAACGGAAACATACAGCCTCAAATTCTTCTTGACCTGAGAAATATATATATTTCGGTTAGTGACTTCAAGGTGAAAAAATGAAAGAAAAAACAAAGATCAAGCCTTCTTTCTCCGGTTAGAAACTCAGAGTACTGTCACATATCTCATTCACTGCATCAATTTATATTAATATACATAAGAAGCTTCAAATCAAAACATACAGCACCCAAAAAAAGAATTTAAGAAACCCACAGAATTGAAACTTATCAGGAATAAAATCAGAGTCAGCGTCCTGCCAATAGAAACCTTTGCTGCAATCTTGGCACTCTAAAGTTTATCCTGCCATCACAAAGCAGTGAAGGAAAAATAAATGACATGTCATATCAAGTTGTGAGACAGATAAATATGATGAACTTACAACAACTCAATGAAATTCCTCTAAATCCACTGCAAATGTTTGCCAGCCAGTACAGAAGGTGGGTGCTTTTGAACATGCTTTCCTCTTTGCTCAAATAAGCAGAACATGTGAAATAAGAAACTGAAAGGCAAGGAAGAAACAAAGATCTGTAAAATATTAGTGAAAAGCATATATCCAAAAGAAGATAGATATTGAACTTGGTCTCGACTCTCAAAGAAGCAAACCCCAAGTATGATTAAATTACCAAGCTCATGGCCTCAACATGTGTACATATATAGAAGCATTTGTCATTAGCTTTTAGTTAAATCATATCAGAACTTAACCTCTTCCAAAAACTAAACTCCATATTTAATCATCATAATTATTATCACAATGCATCTCTCTCATCTCTTTGAAGTGCTGAAAGCAAATAACAAATCATGTTGTAGATTAGACAAAAGTCTAAATGGAGGACAATACTGACTCAATACCTGTTATAAACTATAACCCATGACTATAAGTTTAACAGCAAGTATGAATAAAGAATGCTCAAATATCTTTAACTTTTCACCACTATGCAACATGAAATCACAGGGAAATTAAATAATAATAATAATAATAATAAGCTGCAAAGTTCAAAATAACCATAAATGCGCCAGGGACATGAGGGACATCAGCTTATTCATGGTAATAATTGAATGTTCGATCTAGCAGTTCATTTAAGTATGTAAAGTACCTTATTCATGTCCATATGACTGGAAAGGACAACAACCGGACCTGCACTGTTGGACAAAATGGACATATGCATTAATAGATGACTATAAAAGATGTACAGCAAGATAAGGCATCTTAGCTTAGCCAAAAGGAAGAGGAAAAATTAAATAAATTGCAAATTCATCTCCAACAGGTTCCTTCAACACCATAAGTCTACTCTGATTAGCCAAAATTGATCACTTTCTCCTCTATTCCTCCCTTTTTTTTTCCTTCTCTGAACCTACAAAAAATTATAAAATAAAAGACTTAAGAAATACCAATTAGAAAATTTAAAGGTAAACACATAATGAAAACTCAATTGGTTGAAGGAAATAATTAAAATCCATACTCTAAGCGAAAAAATTTACCTTCAAAGGGAATGATTCTCCTACAAACAAAATAAGGAAAAGCAAAGAGGAAAAGAAGACAATGCCAAATTTGACTTCTTTGCCATTGAGCATCCACCGTTATTCCTACCATACTGAACATTGAAAACCCAAGAGAAATAGCTTAAAGAAGTCAAAAGCCAGAGAGATAAAAAATGGATAAGAAGAAACAATGAAAATTAAGAAACGAACCATACCTCAACAAAAGGAGGAATCAATTTAAGATGATCGCAGAAATACAATAAGGAAAACCATATCCCCGAAAACCATATCCCCGAAAAGCAATCAAGAGGCAAAAATAAAAATAAAAATAAACGCAAAAAATCAAGAAAATAAAAGATACTAACCGATTTCATTCATGCGTAAGGCGAAATTGTTTGAGATGAAATTTGAAAAGCAAAAGGGGTAAAAAAGAAATGCTTTAATTGTAAAAAGAGAGTTAGAAGAAAAAAAAGGTAGGACAACAGAGGAAAAAAATGGGGTCAAGGAAAATTGTGGAAAAAATTGAGTAAAAGAAATCTAGAACCCTCTGGTGGATTAATCTTCTTCATCTTCTCCTCTGTTCTCTTCCATGGTTTATCTTTACAAACCGTTTTTTGCCCAAAAAAAATCACAAAAAAAAGCTTACGTGTCGGCTTATAAGAGCCATTAGGAAATTCCAGGTGTCCAAAGGGGGGTGGGGTAACGCGGCATAAGGAGGAGGCCGAAAAAGGTTTGATGGGCTATAACTTGTGGGCACTTGACGACTTTATCAATTGAGGGACATCCATGGACCATGATCAAGTGAGAGTGGATACCATATAAAAATGTAGGCAAAATATGAAGAAATTAAGAGACTGAGGGCGAGCTCATGCCTAGGGCGCTCCCTCCTATCTATTTACATCCGCCCCTACTTTAAATCCTAAAAAAATATTACAATCATAAATAATTTCCCACCAGATGCTTGAAAGATAAGATTGTTTATAGTGTGGTTTTGTCCACATTAACCACAACCAAACATAAGAATATATCTTTGGATATGTCATTCATTCATAAGTCACAACTTGTTAATCGAATTG
>AWUE01019958.1:0-23953 GCA_001974825.2 Corchorus olitorius | reverse complement strand
AAGGAAAAGCAAAGAGGAAAAGAAGACAATGCCAAATTTGACTTCTTTGCCATTGAGCATCCACCGTTATTCCTACCATACTGAACATTGAAAACCCAAGAGAAATAGCTTAAAGAAGTCAAAAGCCAGAGAGATAAAAAATGGATAAGAAGAAACAATGAAAATTAAGAAACGAACCATACCTCAACAAAAGGAGGAATCAATTTAAGATGATCGCAGAAATACAATAAGGAAAACCATATCCCCGAAAACCATATCCCCGAAAAGCAATCAAGAGGCAAAAATAAAAATAAAAATAAACGCAAAAAATCAAGAAAATAAAAGATACTAACCGATTTCATTCATGCGTAAGGCGAAATTGTTTGAGATGAAATTTGAAAAGCAAAAGGGGTAAAAAAGAAATGCTTTGATTGTAAAAAGAGAGTTAGAAAAAAAAAAAGGTAGGACAACAGAGGAAAAAAATGGGGTCAAGGAAAATTGTGGAAAAAATTGAGTAAAAGAAATCTAGAACCCTCTGGTGGATTAATCTTCTGTTTATACCTCAATTTACAATTGAGGATAAATTGGTCTTACAATAATTATAATCAAGATGTGTGGTTAGGATTTAATCAAAATTCCTAAGGAAACTAGGTTTCTGTACCACCCTGATTCAAATTGAATTAGGAAAGTCTTGTAAATTAATTGCAAGGGCTGAAATTAATTAATTACTAATTAAATAATAATTATTTTTTTGAATAATTATTATTAAATTTCTAGTGTATGCCGCTGCTACCCAGTTGAGTGGCACACAGAATCAAGTCAGAAGCAGTTTCCTTTAATATTGCTGCCTGATAAGGAGGCAAACAAGAAAATAAGGAAAATTGCTTGCCATCTGACCATGAGATGAAAAATACCTCATGGACATACATAGCAAGGCCCAAGTCGTCTCCCAGTCAGAGGAGAGGCCGCCCTCTGCCCTGCAGAGAGATATTTTTCTTTTCCTTGTAGGAAGGAGGCAGAGAGCTAAAGTTTGTCAGCAAGAGAAACATTTATGCACGTGAGAGAGGCATGAGATTTTCAACCTCACACCTCCTCCATATAATCGACCTACCACAATGGAGAAAACGCCTAGCCTCCTTCCCATCCGGGAGGTGAAATTGCAACTTGTATTTTGTTCAATTAAGGACAAAATAGTGAAATTGACCAATTGGAGAGGCTAGATGCTGCGATTTCTTCCAAGGAGCATACCATGATGATCCTTGAGCTATGTAGATCATCATGGTAAAATTTCACTTCATTCTGACATCGGAGTAAAAACTTATGCCCGGTTTTCAATTAAGGACATTTTCGGGATTGAAACCAAATTCATCATGATAAAGAGCTCGAATTAACTTGGGATTTTTTCCATGATCTTATGGAGATATTCTAAGCTTACTGGTGAAATTTTGGTTAAATCCGAGATCGTTTGCAACTTTTGCATTCTTTTCAATTAAGGACACATGGCTTTCTCACCCCGGTTTAAGCCATTTTCTTAATTAATTCTTATTTTCATGATTTAAAGAGCTAAATATGGCCAAGTATGGGTAATTTCGTGGCTTTGATAATTAGAGTTCAATTCATGATGTCAGTTGGCCACTACTTAGCCAAATTAGCTAAATTCAGCACAAAAGAAGCAACAAAAGCCTGCTGCATTGTGATAGGCAGAAGGAAGAATTGTCAACAACTACCCAGGAGGCATATTTTCGTCCCCTATCCTAGCAAATTGGCGCCCTTATACATGTCTAGTCTCCTCCTCACCAGTTGGATGCAATCAGAAGAAGAAGGAAGCTTCACTGCACTTTCCTGAAAGCTGTCATCTGCATAGGAGAAGATTTTGCCTTTCTCAGCAAGGCAATGGCATTAAATGCTCAAGCCCAAACCGTCCCCTATATAAAGGGAGGCCATTCTCAGGTTTCAGCAGATTCCGCATCTCAGACATTTCTCCCGAGAAATCAAAAACCAGCTCCTTGAGCTACAAACTTGCTCCGCGCAAAAAACCAAGCTCCGTGCTTATTTTCTCTCTGGCTCTGCTCCATTTTCACCCTGTTCATCACGAGTTCTTCACTCGTTCTTCATATTTTCCTTGTTTAGATCTTGTCTCCGGACAAACAAACACTCTTTTAGTGTTTTTCTCTTGTTTCAATCTTGTCTCCGGACATACAAACACTATACACGTGTTCTTCATTCAGAAATAACAGATCAGTTTGTTATTTTCTTTTCAATTTCAATTACAATCAAAGCAGATCTCTCAGATCTGATCCAAAAAGAGGAAGGCCCAGTTTGAGAAGCAGTTCGTGTGGATCCAATGATTTAGATGCTCCGGTGTGACTTTGATCCAGTCCCCACAATCATTCTGATCTTTTAATCTGCTGCTCCGCGCACTAGATCTTGTTTTTACAACCTCTTTGTCAATTTCAGCAAATTGACTGGCACGCCCTTATGCTGTCATAAATAATTCTCCGCGAAAACTCTAGCAAGAGATTTTTGACGCAATATCTTCTTCATCTTCTGCTCTGTTCTCTTCCATGGTTTATCTTTACAAACCGTTTTTTGCCCAAAAAAAAGCTTACGTGTCGGCTTATAAGAGCCATTAGGAAATTCCAGGTGTCCAAAGGGGGGTGGGGTAACGCGACATAAGGAGGAGGCCTCACGGGACTCCTTTAAAGGGGAAAAAGGTTTGATGGGCTATAACTTGTGGGCACTTGACGACTTTATCAATTGAGGGACATCCATGATCAAGTGAGAGTGGATACCATATAAAAATGTAGGCAAAATATGAAGAAATTAAGAGACTGAGGGCGAGCTCATGCCTAGGGCGCTCCCTCCTATCTATTTACATCCGCCCCTACTTTAAATCCTAAAAAAATATTACAATCATAAATAATTTCCCACCAGATGCTTGAAAGATAAGATTGTTTATAGTGTGGTTTTGTCCACATTAACCACAACCAAACATAAGAATATATCTTTGGATATGTCATTCATTCATAAGTCACAACTTGTTAATCGAATTGCTCATTAATTATCTGAAAGGAATGAATATAAAAACATTAATTGACTATATCCTTCTCCTTTTCCTTACTCTTCTTTATTTTAATTTAAACAACTAATTTTAAGTTTGTATACTAGAGATTGATGCAATTAATTAATGTTGTAGTCCATGGATTTTATTATTTATATGCACCCCATTCAAGTAGCAGGAGACAAGAGATTCGAAAATGACTCAGGTGATTTCAGCAAGAGACAACTCACATGAAAGATCAGAACATGGGAACCCTGCATGCATGGCATCTGACTGTTAATACGAATATGATATATATGATGAAATGACATTCATAATTTAATATTAATATAGGCAATAACACTTGTACTACTTGCATCCGGCCCCGCCTTGTCATTAATGTACTTAATTAAATCATGATTCCATCGGGTTCAACTTTCAAGGATATTCCATAAATTCATCAGCCTCTTTTCTCTCCTACAGATATATGTCGACGGAAAAGGCATATATATCTTTATATACAATCTTCACCATGGAAGCCTCAATCTTTTACTACGTTGTCTTCTTCCTATTCCTCTACTGTTTTACGAAAAGATTGCTCCAAACCAAAGGGCTCCCACCAAGTCCTTCGTTTTCCCTTCCCATTATTGGCCATCTCCATCTCATCAAACGACCTCTGCATCGCTCCCTAGCTCAACTTTCTAGCCAAAATGGTCCCATTCTCTTCCTTAACTTTGGATCTCGTCCCGCTGTTCTTGTGTCTTCTTCATCTGCCGCAAAAGATTGTTTCACAAAAAATAATGATGTCATTTTCGCAAACCGCCCTCGTTTCCTTGCCGGAAAATACCTCGGTTATGATTACACTACCGTTGTATGGGCACCCTATGGCGACCACTGGAAAAACTTGAGGCGGATTGCCTCCCATGAGATCTTATCATCAATTCAAATTCAAAGGCATCTCGGAATTCGTATGGATGAAGTCAAGTCTTTGATTCTGAGGCTAATTAATAGTTCAAAGGGTGGTGATCATGACCAGTTTCAGGTGGTGGAGATGAAATCGCTCTTTTCCAAGCTGTCAATGAATGTTATGATGAGAATGATGGTTGGGAATAGGAATTACGAAGGAAACAGAGAATTGGAGGAAGAGCGCAAGTTTAAAGAAATTGTGGCAGAGTCCTTGGAATCGAGTGGAATCGGGAATATGGTGGATTTTATTCCCATTTTAAAGTGGGTTGGATTGAATAAAGGTGAGAAGAAGCTGGCAACACTACAGAGTAGAAGGGATGAATCCATGCAAAATTTGATTGAAGTGCGCAGAAAATCAATAAGCGATTCAAGTTTTGAAGAAAAAAACAGGACTATTATCGATGCCCTGTTATCTTTGCAAGAAACTGATCCTGAATATTATACCAACGATATCATTAAAGGCATGATGCAAGTAAGATCTCCCTTTAATTTTTATGAAGTTCCAAGTTCATGTGCCCTGTTAACTTATGTTATTAACATTTTTGGTATATCTAGGTGTTAGTATCGGCAGGGATAGGCACTTCTGCAGAAACAATGGAATGGGCGTTGACAATTTTGCTTAACAACCCGAAGACTCTTGTGAAAGCCCGGGAAGAAATAGACACGGTGGTTGGAACTAGTCGGCTAATGGATGAATCAGATATTGAAAAACTTCCATACCTTCGCAGCATCATAAACGAGACATTCAGAATGTATCCGATCGGCCCAATATTGACACGAGAGTCATCTGAGGAATGCACTGTAGGAGGTTTTCGAATCCCACGTGGCACAATGCTGTTGGTGAACATTTGGGCCATTCATTATGATCCTGGATATTGGGAAAATCCCACAGAGTTTAAGCCTGAGAGATTCCTTGGGTCAGAAGCAGAGGAAAAGGGGTTGATTTTACCATTTGGGATAGGCCGGCGGAAGTGTCCAGGGGAAGGCATGGCCATGCGGTTGATATTGTTGGCAATGGGGTGTCTGATTCAGTGCTTTGAGTGGGAGAGAATTGGTGAAGAAATGGTGGATATGAGTGAAGGGAATGGGATGACCATGCCCAAGGCTAAGCCCTTGGTTGCTAAATGTAGGCCGCGTCCAGCCATGAAGAGCCTCCTCTCACAGAACTGAGATTAGCTTAGAGCTCCTAAGTATTTGTTCTAATTAGTAACAAGTGGATCGGCCCACGCTGGCGCGTCGGGTGTTCAGCAATCTACTTCTTTGAACATTTTTCTATTCGAATTAAATTGTTTGATACGTAAACAATTTCGAAAGTACTATGATTTTAAATGTGTTGCATCTTTAAAAGGCTATACTATTAACATTGAGCATATGCCCTAAAGTTAGCAATAAATTAAAAATATTAGTTTGTACATGGACATGTGCAATAATTTCAATTTTGTTTCTCCTCTAAAGTGTGTAGCACTTGAACAAAAACTAAGTTCACTCTCTTCTTCATAGGGTGAGAATTAGACGGTTTAAACCGCCACTGGTTAAACATAATTGGTCGGTATTCGGTATAGGTTTTGTAAACCGAAACCGACCGATTATGCTATTATATATAAAATATATTTAAATATTTATGATATATATAAAATATATTTAATTATTTATGATATATATAAAATATAAAATATATGTAAAATATATAAATTATATTTATGATATATATAAAATATATATAACAAATTTTTTTATTAGTTTTATAATTAATATTATTAAAAACTGCCAAATCGCCAAAAATCGATCGAAACTGCCAAAAAATGACCACCTCGATTTCTTATATATACAGTCGGTTTTCGGTATACAAATTTCTTATTTAAAAACCGATTAAATTAAACCGAAACCGACCGAACAGACCGATAATCACCCCTACTTCTTCATATGGACATGAAAGGCCTGAAAAGAGGTTACAATTCTAGATAATTAAGGGGTATAGGATTTATTATAACATTTATGTGAAAGGAAAGGATAATTACAAAAAAGGGCTAAAGGGTAAGAACTGGCTAGAAACTAACATAGGGTCTTCTTAGGAATTTGGCAAGTGAGAAAAGACAGAAAAAGACAAAAATAGTTCAAATGGACCCTCCTCATCGATCCTTAAAAGGAGCCTTTGGTAAATTTACTGGGTCTTTCAAATACTATTTAGTATATATTTCCGTTTATATTCGTTTGTTTCTTGTGACCTTTGTCCAAGAAGATACCTGGTGCTGGTGGTTAAAGTTTGAAATTTCTTATTAGAGGTCTGGAGTTTGAATATTGAGATAAGCATGGTAGGAATAATGAAATAGCAAATGATGGAAAACCAACTGCCATCCCAGAGTCAAATTCTTTCTTTGGACCCTTGCCCATAATAGTCTCAGCTCTAAATCCTTGCTTTGCCATCGGGAAATTGGCATTGAGATCTGTTGTGACTTGTGCCCTGACTGTGAGGAGGACTCTCTCCACATTTTGAGGGATTGCCCTATTGCTTCAGGGGTCTGGAGATCTCTCCCTCAAATTCATGGTTCCAATTCATCCCTTTCTCTCAGGGACTGGATTTCCCTTAACCTTTCTTCCCAGATTCTTTTCAAGGATGTGCCTTGGCATATCATCTTTTCTTATTGTTGTTGGCACACTTGGAAAGCTAGAAATTTGAGAATCTTCCAGGGGATTTTATTAGTCCCCTCCCATATTCTTACCCTAGCCTTTAACCAAGCTAAGGAATTCTTCTCTCTTGCCTGCCCTAAACCTTCGCTTGCTATCAAAACCTTAGCCAACATTGCTTGGGTTCCACCACCTTAGGGTTGGACCAAGTTTAACACTGATGGTTCGTGTACTGGCTATCCAGGGAGTGCTGGATCTGGGGGTGTTTTACGCAATGATGCAGGGGTTTGGGTGGCTGGCTTTGCTAGGAAAATTAAAAGGGCCACCAGTTTGCAAGCTGAGTTTGTTGCTCTTAGGGATGGACTTGTTCTGGCTAGGAAGCTTGGTATTCAATACCTTGAAGTTAATGTGGATTCTACTTGCATTGTTTCTCTCCTTTCCTCTGCAGATTCTAATTGTCATCCGTTGGGAAACCTCATTGATGATTGCAGGTTACTGAAGGAAAGTTTTTTGAACTGCACGCTCCAGCACTGTTTCAGGGAGGCCAATCGAATTGCAGATCGAATGGCTAATTATGCTAGGCAAATGGAGGACTCTAGTGATGGATTTGTGTTTGAGTTTATGGACTATCTCTCTTTTATTTTGGATTTGGTTGTAATGGATTCTAAAGGGGCTGCTGTCCCCAGACTTATTTCTTCTTCCTAATATTATGCCTTTCCTTTTCGACAAAAAAAAAAATGGCTATCTCTAATTATTATATGGTTAATTTAAATATCATGTTAATGAGTAGAAAAAATTAAGGTATTGTAGAATGCTCCTTTAGCCTTTTAAAAAACTAGTTTTAACTTTCACGTGCGTTGCACGTGGCCCAACATGTTTCGATTGAATATTTTTATGAAATTTTAATAATTTACCTATAAAATTGTGATAAATTCCATATGAAACTTTAATAACCTAATTATGAAATTTTAATAAACCTTCCTATGAAATTTTGTAACCTTCCTATATATGATTTTTTATAACCTCCTTATGAGATTCTGTTAATCTCCTTATAATTTTTTGATACTATAGTATGAAATTTCGACAATCTTTCTATAAATTTATATATCATTATCAGGTTGAGCTCCTCTATTTAGTATATTGAATAAATCATTCATATTAAACTCTTTTATTCGCAGATTGAGCTTGTCCGTTCAGTCGTACAAACATATATAATTCATATTGAACTCCTCCATATATACATATTCGAATTGAGCTCCTCCACTCGGTAGTATATAGAGCACGTTACCACACTAAGTTCCTCCATTCAGCATTCCTCCACATAGCATATTATCAATAGAGCTCCATTCATTCAACATTACTCCAAATGTTACATTATCAGTTTGAGTGCTCTCATATTCACCAACCTTCTATGGAGCATATTATTTATTTGAACTCTTTCGTACGATATTCCTCCACGGAGAACATTATCAGCTCGAGTTCTCCTATCCACCATCATTCCTAGAGTGCACTCTCCTAATCAATCCTCAAAAATTGAGCACTCCCCTTTTCGGCATTCATGGCATATCTCTCATTCATCTCACAGAGCACCGTATAGTTCGACAGAGGGCCGCATTACCAAATCGAGCATTCTACGACTCAATACTCTCCACATGGAGTATACATCTAGATCGAATACCCTTACGTTCGACACTATCTAGTTATGCGACCTGTAAGCCTGTTTAGCTCAGATTGTCCCAACTTGCCCACCTGACGCTCAGTTTCATAGCCGTTTGTGCAATCATTTTAAAACCGCCCTCATACCTAGGGGGCAACGTTGAACCATTATAGAACGGCCCAAAGCCACACTATATATATAGAGAACTACTCCACACATAAGGTAAAAGTTCATTATCTCCACTCTTTAGATCTTAAACTCTTTAAACAACTTAAGACCCCACTAACTTCAGTATTCCCAAACACCTTAATATCTAGCTAACTCCAATATCAAAGAGGGTCCCCTCCAGACAAAAGACTCGGGGCCTTATCTCATGGTCCGCAGTATGATAGATCACACGAACTTCTCTATTTGATTGATGAGCCTTTCTTTCTAAGAAGTTTCAAGAGCTTTCAATCGGAAAACATAAAGTTTCCCACTGTTCCTACTTTTATATATAGTATAGATTTGGAGAAGTTATTGATTTTGTCTCATTTCGGCTCAGTAGACTCATTAGGCATGTTTGAGTCCATGAAACTCAAATTGCCATGCCAGATGTCTTGAAGCCTAAATATGATATTCTTAGACCCAATTTGTTAATATGGAAGCCCAAAGAAGGAGTTCAAGTCCAATCATTAATTATAATGTAGTAATGATTCAGCTCTAATGTAGCATTGTTAAATCATATTTAAAGGAGGATTTCACAAGAGCAGTTTTGAAAGAAAATTCATAACTTTTGATCCGATACTCAGAAAAATGCAAATCAGATACCGTTAGAAAGAAGATTTCAAGATCTACAACTTTTACGTTTACCTCGAGACCTAATTCTGCCGTTACGGTAGACTTTTTTGCTCTTGAAATTTCTGGACAGAATTGATCTTCTCCTAAACTGACTTGGAGAATGTTTTGGAGAAAATTCAGATGCTAAAGATGATGTGGAGAATTCCTATTGGCCACGTTGGATCCTAATTAATGAGGATAATTTAGATTTTTATTATTTTAATAATGGAATAATTAAAATATTATTTAATAATGATAATTTAGAAATATTTTTGAAAAAAAAATACAATCGGAAAACATAAAGTTTCCCCTTATTCGTATTTTTATATATAGTATAGATAAGCAATAAAGTAAAAAAATTAAAAATAAAAGAAATAAGCTAGTATATGAATGATATTAGTAGATTTCAATATTAATTAACATGTGGGCAATCCAGAGAGATTTGAAGGCTTTGATGGGACTCGGATTGGTTTCAAGTTAATGCCATTTGTGACCGGGAGGAGGAGCGCTGCCCGGGGAAGGGTTAGCCATGCGCATGGTTGGGCAGGCATTCGGTTCACTTAGGGTGTGTTTAGTTGGCCGTTTGGGTCCGTTTAACCGTCTAAACGGGATGAATAGTGCGAACTGGTCCCTTAGGTGTAAACTCCAAACCAATCAATTAGCTTATGTGGCCAGCTGAAACATCAGTGTGCTGGAGCCTTTAGGCTAGAACATTTTGCTCCAGTTAGCTCCGTTTCCTTGGCTTGCCTTTTTTTTTTTTTTTTTTAGCTTTTTTTTTTTTTGCTTTTTATCAAAAACGTTATCTTTTCTTTATTCTTTCCCTTCTCTAATTTTTTTTTTCTTTCTGCTTTTCTTTCTTTCTTTTTTTAAACGCTTTGCCTAGTTGGTTTTCTTTTTTTTAATGGAGCATTTTTTAAAATATTAAATAATTTTCAATACTTTATAACTTGAGTATTTATAAAATTCTAATTATTATATAAAAATAAAATATGCATAAGTATGATCTATTAGTGTATATAAATTCAATATTTGGGTTGAATTAATTTATTATAAAGATTAAAAGTGTTCAGTAAAATTAAAATATACATCAAAGTTATTTGGTTAATATATTTTAAAATATTAATACCTTTAATGGTCATTTTACATGTTAATCTCACCTCCACCGCTATTTTCACTTAACACGTCCACCGCTAATTATATTCCCATCTGTACAGTATCTAATCTCATCTGTACAATGTTTAATCTCACCATTTCAGTTCAAACGGAGTTATTCGCACCGTTCTATTAAACACAGTCTTATTCAATGCTTTGAGTGGGACAGAATTGGTGAGGAGATTGTGGATATGACCCAAGGAAGTGGAATCACCATGCCCATGAAACACCCTTTGCAGGTCAAGTGTAGGCCTCGTCAACCAATGCTCGACTTGCTTTCTCAACTCTCAACTGCATAACTAGCTTGTCATGATCTCTATAATTCTATGTAATATATCCAACACCAAATAAAGCTAAATGTCTAAGATTTTAGCCAAGAATGTATAATCTGGGATATATAGTATCACCTCAATAGTAGTTGGACAATAAACCCTGAGAAAGGGGATATTATTAGTTGTATAATAATTACACCATATCAAGAATGCTATATTACAATTTCTCAATAACGAAAATCCTCTGCCCCAATTTTGGTGCCCCATTTATGCCTCATCCATCAAATAATGACACGTGTCCCTTTTCAGTTTTTAATGTTATTCCTTGTTTGCGTAATTAAATTAAATTTTAGGACTAACCCTTATATATAATTATTTATTGTTAATTTGGGGCTAAACCTGGTGTTTATGTGGGTTTCTTATTTTATTTTCTTGTATAAATATTACTTGTTAAAATTTAAAAACAAACAAGGTATAACACAAGGGGCATGTGGCATGATTTGGTGAATGAGGCATGAAGTAAGGCACAAAACTTGGGGCAGGGGATTTCCATCCCCAAAAATCTTCAGCCATGTTTGTTTGGTTTGACATTCAAAAAGATACAAGAAACAGAAAAGGGTTTATTGCCTTGGACAAGCCTTGTTATTGCAGATTTGATTATAATTCAATCATGACAAGATTCTTCGTTTCAGTCAATGTCACTCCCAATGAATAAGTCATACATACAGCAATTCAAAAGTGGAAACAGAGAAAATAATAATTTAATCCATGTTTTCTTGTTTGTTTGTTGTTTATATATAATTGTGATTTTGCATACGTATTTTTCGGGAGAAGACAACAAATCTACTCCACATTGGAAAAAACTAAGTCAACAAAAACAGGGCATATAGACATTACAGAGCAAAGCTTCTCTACCAACCCAACCATGGAAACAACCTGGTATTTTTACCTTGCTCTGTTCTTAGCCTTGTATGCTTTAACAAAACACTTTCTAAACAAATTCCAAAACTTCCCACCAAGTCCTTTTCTCTATTTACCCATAATTGGCCATCTACATCTTCTGAAGCAGCCCTTGCCAAGAACTCTGTTTCGGATTTCAAACAGAACCGGACCGATAACACTCCTCCAATTCGGATCCCGTAGAGTTCTGCTGGTCTCATCGCCGTCTGCGGCGGAAGAATGCTTCACCAAGAACGACATCGTCTTCGCCAATCGCCCTGGCTTGATCGTAGGGAAACACCTTGGTTACAACCACACCAGTCTCGCTTGGGCGCCGTACGGACAAAATTGGCGAAACCTCAGACGAATTTCATCGATTGAGATTTTATCAACTACCCGAATCCAGATGCTGTCTAGCATACGCAGCAATGAGGTGAAATCCTTGATCCGCAAGCTCTTCGATCACAGAAACGAGCCCTTTGAATTGAGGACTGCGTTCTTCGAGTTGACCCTCAATGTAATGATGGGAATGTTAGCAGGAAAACGATACTATGGGGAAAATTTGGAGGATGTTGAGGAAGCGAGACGGTTTCGAGAGATACATGTCGAGACGTTTAAGCTGTCTGCTAAATTAAATGTTGGAGACTTTTTGCCTTGGATTAAGTTAAGAGGATTGGAAAGGAAGTTGATCGAATGTCAAAGCAAAAGGGACAAATTCATGCAGGATTTAATCGAACAGCATAGAGAAAGAATGAGGAATAATTGTGATGGAATGAGGAAAAAGACAATGATTGAGGTTTTGTTATCACTGCAAGAATCAGAACCTGAGTATTACACGGATCAGATGATTAGAGGCCTCCTACTAGTAAGATCTAAGTTTTCTTCTCTGGAGTCTGGACTCTGGTGCTAATAAAATTGGAGTATTATTTACCAAGGTCAAATTGTTGTCAGGAATAGATTTTACTGTCTAAATTGGGTCTAAAACAGAAGTTACAATCTTGACACAAACTCTGATTTGTTTGGTTTTTTTTCTTTTCTTTTTTCCAGATAATTTACTGATACAAGGATTTGTGTTAGGTTATGTTGTTGGCAGGAACAGACACTACAGTCAACGCAATGGAGTGGGCATTTTCACTTCTGCTAAACCATCCACTAGTACTTAAAAAGGCTCAAGCAGAAATCGAAAGCAAAGTGGGAAATCACCGTCTAATTGATGACACCGACATAACCCAACTTCCTTACCTCAATTGCATCATCAACGAAACATTACGGATGTACCCACCGGCGCCATTGCTACTACCCCATGAATCATCCGAAGAGTGCTTGCTAGGGGGTTTTCGAATTCCACGCGGCACCACACTATTGGTGAATATGTGGGCAATACAGAATGACCCAAAGATTTGGACGGACCCAACAAGATTCATGCCGGAGAGGTTCCAAGGGTTGGAGGGTTCGAGAGATGGGTTCAGGTTTATGCCATTTGGGTCCGGAAGAAGGGGCTGTCCTGGAGAAAACCTGGGACTGAGAATGGTTGGGTTAACGCTTGGGTCATTGCTTCAGTGCTTTGAATGGTCGAGGATTAGTGAAGAGCAGGTTGACATGAAGGAAGGACCTGGCTTTACCATGAGGAAGGCTCTTCCCCTCCAAGCTAAATGCAAGCCATTCCCAGCCATGCTTCAACTTCTTTCTCACAATTGATCACACCAGGGCCGAGGCCTTGGGATATGGTTGATTTTTGGCCCAAAGATAAAAGAGGCCCAAAATTAACATCCCTTAAAAGAAAAAGGAACATAATAAGAAATGACAGCAAAATCCCCAATTTTCTTATGCAATCTTTTGTACGAAAAGAAATGGAAATAGTATAAGATCGATTTGATGTAAGACATTATATAAGACAATCAAGTATAGTCTATAGCAAGTGAGATGTTTTTTCATGTTTATGTGTTAATACACGTTGCATTCACCTGTACTTTTCAATTCAACAAACTAATTAATAATAGACACCCATTAATGTTTATCACTTTTCTTTCAAATTTTTGTTTTTTAAGATAAGGCAAAAAAACATGCATGATTTATACTTAAAAAGAAAGAGAGAATCGATTGACAACGATGACAAACAAGAATGAATGATGCTTTCCACTCGCCACAAAACCTGTCTTTTTCTTCTGTTTATCAGTTAAATGGCTATGGTTTGAGATGCCCCATGCCCCATGGCATTATTGGACAGCAAAGTTGAGCATATATGTATACTACTGTAGCACTTTTATTTCATAGGCTTGTGTATTTTTGGAATTTCTTCAATTACTATTTTTAAATTCTCATCTCTGACATGAACAAGGGAAAGAGTTTCATATTCGTAACACAAATGATTGAATGGAAGAAGCAAAGATGTCAGGATCAAATTGAATTTATATGCCCTAACTCAATCTATGGTATAGACATAAAGATCAGAGAAAGATTTTCAGTATAAAAGCTTTCAAGTCAAAATCCACACTGTTGCATTGCATAAATGTCACTTTTATAGCGCCAAATGGCTTGTTCCATGCCCATCATTCAAGCTAATGCTTTAATCCTTTTGTCTCTGTCAGGCCCTGGATAAAATCTAAACAATTGGATCGAAAACAAAACTCAAACCGAGTTTGAATAGAGTTTTGAGCTCCAAATTTCAAATCGAGTTTGGATACCCTACCGTTAGACTCGAATTTGATCCATTACACCTGCTGTTAGACTCGAATTTGATCCATTACACCCTACGTTCAATTATATACTTACTAATTAAAGTGAGCTTTGGCTTTACCATGAATCTAAGCAACTTGTTTCAACTTAAACAGGTCTTAGGTTCGAGAACTTGCATACGCAGCTACTCCTATTGGTAGACTTACCTATGCGTGACCCGAATCAAATCCGAATTAGTCAAAGCAAAACTCTGTATAGGACACCGGGTGGAAAAAAAAAGAAAAAAGAGCTTTGGCTTTGATAATTTGGGTTTGGTGGCTTAAGCACGCGACAAACAGTCCATGTGGTTTCCACACGCACAAGCCTTTTCTTGCCTCTCAATTCAAATACCATGAATTGCAAAAGATGTTCCAATAAAAATGTTTGTCCATATCTATTAAATGCTGATACATATCCTTTTTAAAATCATGTCTGTTAGTCTTGTTTGTTTTTTTTTTCTTCCAATTTTAACAAATTAAAACAAATAAAACAAGAAAAAGAAAAGAAGTAAAATAAAAATTCTACACACATCTACAAAATTCAGTCACAAATAAGAAAAAAATCATTTTATAGAATAAGTTTGTAGACGGAATTGGATACAAAAATGAAACAAACCAATTCCATCACTACACGCCTACACCACTAGTCAACTTGGATAAATCATAAATTTACCTAAATTGCTACTAAAATATAGTAGTACTAAACTACTCTAGTACAAAATTAAATTTTCATTTGAGGTCCAAATTTGATAAGAAAAACCAATTAAGCACCTTGATGGTCCATGGATTTCTATTCTACATCTTACTACATCACTGTTGACGTGTCGCTATCCTACTGGTAGAAACAGTCGATTGCAACGTTTTCATGTTATAACTTGTAAACGCCCTCGCCCCATTTTCAAGAAAAGAGAAACCGATATAAATCCAAGTCTTAACGACACTCGACGGGAGACAAAGCTCTCCCCGAACCTTAACGGAATCGAACTGAGAGCAGCAAACGAAACAAACTGAATATTCCTCCTCCGACGACGAAAATGAATTCCCAGACCCGAGTGGAGGAATCATCGAAAGAAGACGCCGACAACGAAAAAGATAAAGATAACGCCGCCGAGGAATCAGAATCCAAACGCCTGTTGCCATCTCAATCTCCTTCCTCGTCATCGTCCGACGATGAAAATGAGGTCGCATTCGAATCCCGGGAGAAAATCGTGATCGTCGACGTGGATACACCGGAATCTGTCCAGAATGTTGATTATGTCCCGCCATTTTCCTGGAAAAAGCTCTGGTTGTTTACGGGTCCGGGGTTTTTGATGAGTATAGCGTTTTTAGATCCAGGGAATTTGGAAGGGGATCTACAGGCTGGGGCAATTGCGGGTTACTCTTTGCTTTGGTTGCTGATGTGGGCCACCATCATGGGACTGCTGATCCAGTTGTTGTCAGCTCGGGTCGGAGTGGCAACGGGTCGGCATCTCGCCGAGCTTTGCCGGGAAGAGTATCCGAGTTGGGCTCGGTATGTGCTGTGGTTCATGGCGGAGTTGGCGCTTATTGGAGCTGATATTCAGGAGGTTATTGGGAGTGCTATAGCTATCCAAATTTTGAGTAAAGGGGCTTTGCCGCTCTGGGCTGGGGTCTTAATTACGGCATCGGATTGGTAAATGTCCTCAATTTCATGAACTGCATGTGCTTTTTCTTTTTTAATTTTGAATTGGGTCCCCAAGTTATGATTTTTTTGGTTGTTGTTATTTAAAGTTTGAGCGGGTATTAACTGGTGAAGATCAAGTCATTTTTTTTTTGTCGTTCTTAATTGGAAAATGATGCTTTCTTGCTCCTAACAAGTACTTCACTCGCTCTTTGTCAACAGTTTTTTCTTTTTATTTCTGGAAAACTATGGAGTCAGGAAACTAGAAGCTGTTTTTGCCGTTTTAATTGCAACTATGGCTCTATCATTTGCTTGGATGTTTGGTGATGCAAAACCCAGTACAAGTGAACTACTAATGGGTAAGCTTATTTCCTGTTTTCCTTTTTCCTTCTATTTTTCACAGTAATCAATATGCATGAGGTGAGTTTTCCATTTTGTTGGATTGTAGGTATTTTGGTTCCTAGACTTAGCTCGAAAACGATTCGGCAAGCTGTGGGGGTTGTGGGTTGTGTCATAATGCCTCATAATGTATTCTTGCATTCTGCATTGGTACAATCCAGAAAGATTGATCCCAAAAGGAGAGGGCGGGTTCAAGAGGCTATAAACTACTATTCAATTGAGTCATCTGTTGCACTTCTGGTTTCTTTCATGATAAATTTGTTTGTGACAACTGTTTTTGCCAAGGGATTCTATGGTACAAAACAGGCAAACAACATAGGGCTAGTTAATGCTGGGCAGTATCTTCAGGAGAAATATGGTGGAGGAATCTTTCCGATTCTTTACATATGGGGTATTGGATTGTTGGCAGCTGGACAGAGTAGTACAATAACTGGCACATATGCCGGGCAGTTTATAATGGGAGGTTTTCTCAACCTACGCTTGAAAAAGTGGTTGAGGGCCTTGATCACTCGGAGTTTTGCAATTGTCCCGACTATCATTGTAGCTATAGTATTCAATACATCTGAAGCCTCATTGGATATTTTGAATGAATGGCTCAATGTGCTTCAGTCAATACAGATTCCCTTTGCACTTATCCCACTTCTAACCTTGGTTTCTAAGGAGCAGATCATGGGGCCCTTCAGGATTGGGCCTACTCTTGAGGTAAGCTTTAAGTTTTAGTATTCTTCCATTTTAGTTGTACTATGAATTGATTACTAGTTGTAGTTTGTTTCATCCTAGTAACTAAACTCCTAAAGACTCATGTTTTGAAAAAATGAGATTTATATTAGCATAAAGATTTATCTTTGAAGCAATTGGATTGCAAGGAGAACAAGATAAAAACATGGTCAACTACCATAAGTTTCCTTTTACATTGTTTTCACGGCTTTCTTCATTTTTCTGCTTCTCTTATAATACCACTTGTTTGTCCTTTTAACATAAAAAGCTTTAGGTGTTCTTTGTTTTGGAATTTAAATTTTAATCATGATTTGATACTTGTGGACGTGTTGTGAAATTTACAACCAATGGACTCATTGATTCCGTGCTGTCACCTTTGTTTCCTGTGCGTTTGCTACTATAGGGGACTCACTTTTGTCAATCTGTCATCACTGATACTTCTAGGTCCATGAGTGAAAAGGAATAAGGCCGTGCTGATATATGAGTGTATGCTGTATGCTTGGGTTTTTTAGATAGAAAGCATATTTCATGGCGTCTTCATGATGTTTATTAGAGGGTAATCCCAATTTATCTTTTGGATAAGGTTTTTGACCTCATGACTTTACCTCAAATGCTTCTCAGAAGGATCTTATGGAGGAGCATGTAGTTCACTTGTAACACATGCAGCCTATTAGGACCATAGGTTTCCTGCATGATTTCATTGAAAGCATTTGGCTGTTGTGGCGAGTGATTGTTTTGTAAACTTGTGTGGCATTGATTTAAAGTTGTAGATGAACCCATGGAGATACCTTCGGCAATTGGATGCATACATTTTGCTTGCTGCTACATATATGTCTGTATATCTGTCTTTGTATGCATACATTCTAGTTCAATATCCAATAAATAGTTTTGGGTATCAATTGAAAACATGGTTAACTTTTCTTGGATTAAATGTTGTGTTATATGCAGAAACTGGCATGGACTGTGGCTGCCCTGGTAATAATAATCAATGGGTATCTCTTGCTGGATTTCTTTGTTTCCGAAGTGAAGGGAGTGCTGTTTGGACTTTTTATATGTGCTTGGACAGCTGCATATATAGCATTTATTGTTTATCTTGTTTCACGAGGTGGTGCTCTTCCTTCCTCTTGGTTTAGCATAGAACTATCCAAGAGATATTCTGTCCCTGGAAGTTAAAGAGTCAAGAAATTCAGTCAGTGCTAGGAATAACAATTTGTCAGAACCATATAGCTGTTGAGATGAGACTCCAAATAGCATGATAACTAATGATCAATATTTCAAACTCGAAACATTCTTTTGGTGCATCAATAAGCTTGAATTCATGTATCCAAACAATACAAACCAGTTGGTTCAAGATCTACCGCATCGCATGTCATCTCATAAATCGTGTTAAGGATAACTTCTCTCGATTCCCTTTCATACTAGAGGATGGAGGAAACATGTTTCCAACCTGCAGGCTACATTACTTCCATTTATAATAGGTTTGTGTTTAGTCTTTGTCCATTTTAAAGTAAAGTTAGTAGAAATTTGCTTAGTTAAATTCTTTGATGTAACAGATTCTCATGTACTATAGTCAAGCATTCCATTCTTGTTACCCAGCAGGGACTACAGAAATACAAGTAATGAATTTTGCAATTCCCATGTTCTGTATTTTGTATCATACTCTCCTATAAAGATTTCCATAATAATGTCATTGTGTTGGCTGTTATTTTGTTGTTCATTTAGCATTCACTTTAAAAGTGGCTTAATGAACATTTTCCCCCCTAAACCTTCACAATATGGACATTTTTCCCTTTGAACCTTTATTTTGGAACTTTCACACCCTAAACTATAAAAATTAAAAATTTGGACAATTTTCCCCTGGTCATAAAAAATTGCAGATGTGGTTCATAAAATACTGCAACATCAGCATAGCATTTCTTGGGGATTTGTCCATCCCTCAGTATGCGTTTACTTTACAGACCTTGCTTGGAAACTTTCATGGAAACTTTAGGTATTATCACTTTGAGACGTGCGTTCACATTTTGGAAATTTCATGGTAACTTTGCTTGGATATGTGATTAATGATGTTAAGAAGTTCAAAGGCTCAATGAATCATAAATAATAAGTTGTAGAATTATATGGAGAAAAAAAATGGAAGGAAAGGATTTTCTTTTCTAAAGTTTTAACTTATGACAAATAAAAGAATTGTTCTTGTAACTATTTAACAGCAACACTATAAAAAAAAAAAAAAAAAAAAAAAAAATAGCAACACACTCTATACTGTGAATATTCCGAGTATCTTTTTCTCTAAAAAGAAAATAATAAATAAAAATGGAATTCCTATGACATTCTCATATATATCTTAGTTTTGTTTATCTTCTAAGTCGATAAATCGAATTGCATTGTTGATTTTGCTAATAATTGAAGTGTTGAAGATTGAATTCAAAATATTGAAAGTTAGAGTCCAACGCAGGAATAAACTACGCGGCTACTAACTAAATGCAATACTATTGATCTTGACAGATTTTTCATGCAAGTCCGTTTATTTCTCATTTAATGAAATTGAATTGTTAGATTCTTTTTGTTTTATAATAATAATAACTTAAAGTTGTTAAAGTTTAAATTTATGGTCATTCAAAGTCTAGAGTCCAACAGTCAAATTCACCCGCGATGCCACAAATAGCAATATTTTTTTTTTCTCATTGTCCAGAGTTTTGTTCTGATTAACCCGGATTCGATCTGAGTTGTGTACCTAGGTTTGGTGGATGAATCTACCAATGGGGCGGTTGCGTACGTAAGATCTCGAACCTGAGACCTGTTTAACTAGAACAAACCACGCTTATTACTTGATCAAACCCCACATTGGTATAGCAATATCAATTTTGACCCATTGGAAACTTTTAACAATTCAAAATAAAATTTACTTGAAATGTATAAAGATGATTTTGCATTAATTAGAGTAAGATTGAATTCATAAACTTCTTCATCTTTAATATAACCCAATTTAGAGTTTCATATAGCCAAATACCAACCATAGGCTTTACCCAAATTTAGCAATCTTACCGCATTCACATGTGAAACGAAACTTCCGAGGCTGCAATAGCCAAATTCAACTTATAATAAGAACAATGGTCAAGTCTTCAATTCAAGAGGTACCAAGTTTGGTTGATATTAGAAAAATCATTCGACGTCTTGACTGCTTAACTACTTTAGGCTTGGACCACCACATAATCATTCGACTTGAGTTTCATTCTTCTTTCTGGCCTGCAAGTATAATTAAAAAGGAAAAATGTAAGGCTAATTGCTTAAATAAGGATCTAATCTTTGACATACTTAAATAAGGGTCTGATATTTTAATTTGGTCAAATAAGGGTCTAACGTTATTGAAAATGCTCAAATAAAAGTCTGGCGTCAAAATGTAACTAAATCTTGTAATTTATAACACATATCAGACAATTATTCCAAGAAAATTAGCAATTAGCTTCTTTTTTTTATACGAGGGAAAGAAAAAAACTAGAAAATTACAATGAAATAAAATTAGATGGCCCTAGGCCATACTACTTCGAAGGCATCGGCTGCAAGCAGTGATGTGAGTTCCTGAGGAGGAGAGTCGAAAACATGGAGACCCAACTGGAGATGATCAAAGTGAGTAGCTAACCAATCTGCACACATGTTGGCCTCACGATAGACATGTCTGATAGTACATTGCCATGGTCGAGCAACAAGTTCTCGTATTGCCGAAATCAATCTATTGTGAGGACCCCTAGTAGCTCTAAGAGAAGAAACATTTGTAATAGCAGCAAGAGAATCAGATTCTAGAATCACCTCGCGATAGCCTTTGATCCAGCCAAGCAAAAGTCCCTGATAAATAGCCCATAATTCTGCTATCATGAACGATGAAATTCCAACACGAAAAGTGAAACCACCCAACCAGCCACCATTGCTGCCACGAATGAGTCCACCTGCTGCGGAATCGCCCAGATTGCCACGAGAGCTTCCATCCACATTGATCTTGACACACAAGCCTTGGGGCATTGTCCAACCGATAAGAGCTTCATGTTTGAGCTGGGTGGAAATGAATAAGGAGACATCAACAGCCTCCTTAGCTCGGGTGAAGATTATTTGAGAACATTGATCCAGCCAAATGAAATTCGGATCATGAAGCAAGCAATTGCGCCAATACCACACGAACCATAATGCAAACATGAAGATATAACTCCATGGAATTCCCAAAAAATTATCCATGCAGCAACAATTAGATAAAATCCAATCATTGAGATCAAGAGTGAAAAAGTCTCCCTGGTTTAGATCAGGCCGAATAGAAAGCCATATATGCCGAGCTCTTGTGCAATCTCGAAGAGCATGGAGTGTAGTTTCAACATTAGATGAGCAAATGAAACAAGAAGAATAACCAAGAATGTGACGGTGATGAAGATAGGCCACCGTAGGGATAGAGTCATGAAGCACTCGCCAGATAAATACTTTGATCTTATTCGAACCAGGCAGGTTCCAAATTTTATTCCATTGCAAGGAAGGCGCCGTTGAAGGCTGAGTTTGTAGCGCATATGCGGATCTGGTGGAAAAAATTCCATCACTCTCAAGTTTCCAAAACCATGAGTCCTCCTCTTGATCTTCAGTGTTGATCCACACCGATGCAATCTTAGAGACAATATGATTAGCAAAAGATCATGGAGTTCCTGTAAGTTCCAATTACCAAATTCATCACAGTAAGCAGCTACACATAAGTCTGCCTCCGAAGTAGAAATTGGCCTTAATGCAAACTTGATTAAAGGTTTATCATCAAGCCAAATATCTAACTAGATTCGGGTACTCTTGCCATTGCTTATATTGATGCCCAAACCCATAGATAAGACCTCACGACCTTGTAAGATGCTACGCCAAGTATAAGAGTTACTCATAACAGAGAAGAAATCCTGCTGGTGATCAAATCAACCCAAAGAGAGTCCTTATAAAAAAGGATGTGCCAACCTAATTTTGCAAGAAAAGCTAGGTTGGCTTTGCGAAGATCACGCAGGTTCAGACCACCATGGCTCTTTGGAAGACAAACTTTGTCAGCAATTAGCTTAATTAATACAACATTAGCAGTTCTTTTACATGTAAAGGAATTCAATCATTCAATCATCTATGTACCCACAAGATTTACTTTTTAATTTGGAACATATCCATGGGTGAATTTAACATCAATGTGACCATTTGTCACTACACACCAAAAAGAAAACAAGTAAAAATGGACATTTTTTATTTATTATAAAAAAAATATGTATACCGAAAAGGGAGAAGGAAACACATGGTATTCTTTACTTAATCTATTGGACTAAAATGAAAATAACAGCTAACGTTAGCATTTATGGGATAAATCTATATGTTTCAAGTAATAGTTCTTAGTACTTACCAAGAATCTCTAGATTGGATAAGTGAAGGGATTATTTTCCTTTATTTAAATATTTGACTCTTCATATAAGCGTTGATTATTTGACCAATATTTAAAGATTGGAGCTGACCTTTAATTATCAGTATAATAATTACTTATTAACTTAAATCATTACTAGTATTTAAAAAATATGTAACAATTTTAACCTAAACCAATGTCTGATGACTAACAGTGCGTTTGGATAAATTTTTTGAGGGATCAGTAAAGGACAGGAAATGATGAAAAATGAGGGATCATCTAGCATTTTATAAATAAAAGTAAGGAATATGAGGGATCATTTAGCATTTTATAAATAAAAGTTTTGTCGGTACTCCAATTTGGAGTACCAAAAAATGTGGATTTATAAGGATCAAGAAGGACCAAAATTGGTCCTCCAAAACCCATGAATCAAATCTAATTTCCAATCCAAATATGGATCACTAACCAAAAAAACCTTTCATCTCGTCCCGTCCCTTGCCAGTCCCCCAATCCAAACATACTGTAAGAGATTGAAGA
Source organism: Corchorus olitorius (assembly GCA_001974825.2). NCBI lineage: Eukaryota > Viridiplantae > Streptophyta > Magnoliopsida > Malvales > Malvaceae > Corchorus > Corchorus olitorius. Next base: position 1,109 of record AWUE01019958.1, on the reverse strand, counting down.
ATTCACACATATTAACGTGCATTCGAATTTACCCTCACTCATCTTCTTGTAAATAAATGAAAAAAGAAATTTCAACCCTCAAAGCTTTTGAAACTTTTTCTGGTTGAACAAATCTCTATTTTATATAATCTATATACTATATTGCAAAAGCAAGAAATATATATAGGAAGGTATTTATGGTGCAATTTATCCAATTTAATGTTAATGGAACCCGTAATAAGTTCACTAGTTTACCCGAATACTTTGTATATATAATAAAGTTTTTTTTGAAAGAGCATTCCTTCGCGATTGTATATATAAAGTTTTAATGACACCTCCAACTAATATTTTTTCAGAAAAGGATAGGGAGAAAAGTTCTCAATATATTTCAAATGTATATGTAAAGTTATTCAAAGTTATGTACCGAACAAAAATTATTCAAAGTTTGAATAATTATACACAAATGAATTAATCTATACAAAATAAGAAACTACTTAACTTTCAAGTAAATCTAAACTATATGTAAACTATTTGCAAATTTCAACAAATAAATGGACCAATACAATTGACAACAAAAGAAAAGTAAAAAAGAAAAGGTAAAATCCCAAGTTAAAAAGCTTGCAAATTGAGTTCATTTTAATCTTATACTCAATAATTGATCTTCCTATATATAAGAATCATTGCTAAGTTAAACCCCAAAAATAGAAGAAAAGAAAATAAAAACTTATCTAAAAGTATTCTGCTTTTATTAATCCTCCGCTCCTAAGTATACGTCAATTTGATCACATTTACCAAAATTAGTCTCATAAGATGAATTTTTCCTATTTTCCTATTGGAAAATTCTTGTTGACCCTCCAACTTGACTCTCATAATAATTAAGTAACAAATTAAATCCAAGTTTAGCCCCTAGTTATAAATATAAATAATTTGCATGTTAAATCCCTTGATTTTAGGCTATTATTGAATAAAATTTTAGAAATTATAGTAAGTTTTCCAGTGACACGTCAGGAGGGTAAATGGAGGGTTAAATTGAAGGATCAAGTAGCAAAACTCTTTCCTATTATCCTTAATTATACTCACTGCTAAGTTCCTGAATAACCAAATCTCACATATCAAGACAATTAGTTGTT
>AWUE01019956.1:0-18051 GCA_001974825.2 Corchorus olitorius | reverse complement strand
CACATTTTACCAAAATTAGTCTCATAAGATGAATTTTTCCTATTTTCCTATTGGAAAATTCTTGTTGACCCTCCAACTTGACTCTCATAATAATTAAGTAACAAATTAAATCCAAGTTTAGCCCCTAGTTATAAATATAAATAATTTGCATGTTAAATCCCTTGATTTTAGGCTATTATTGAATAAAATTTTAGAAATTATAGTAAGTTTTCCAGTGACACGTCAGGAGGGTAAATGGAGGGTTAAATTGAAGGATCAAGTAGCAAAACTCTTTCCTATTATCCTTAATTATACTCACTGCTAAGTTCCTGAATAACCAAATCTCACATATCAAGACAATTAGTTGTTCTGCAAAATGCAATGGACATCTTAGTTTACCTTTTAATATCACCCTCAATTAATTTTACACCTACACCCACACTTTTCTTAATACTTAAATGTTGATTTGATTCTCTCTCTTTAATTTTTTTTTTCGATGGACATTCTTAATTTTTTTTTAAAGAAAAATACTGTAATTTTCATTATATAAATGAAATTACAAAATAATTAAAGAAAAGATACAATTTTAAAAATAAGTATTTAATGCTTTCTTGATTTTATAAGATGATATATAAGTAGAAATAAAGTGTTATGTGACTTATACATAGAAACAAATGAGTATATAAACTCTCTTATTTCAATAAAATTTTTGGAGGAATTATCATTACGTGTAATGGTAAGTTAAAATTACCTAGAGATGGTAAAATGGGCGGGTTGGGCTGGCACGACCCATAAAATGAGTAGCCCATATATGAGTGGGCTGTGCCGTGTTAGGCCATTTTATAATATGGGTCGTGCCGTGCCAATCCATATTTTTTAAAAGTCAAGCCCAGCACGGCCTGTAACCCACGATGGGTCGTGCCGTGCCGGCACATGGGCTGGCACACGAGCCCATAATATTTTTTTTCATTTTTTTTTTATTAAATTATCTTCCATTTATTGATATTATATCATTTCTATTATCTTATTATTTATACTTAAATCGGTGTAATACAATAAATTGTAGTAAATTAAATTAAAATTTAATAATTATATTATAATATTTTATATAATCATAATTTTACATTAAAAATGGGTCGTGCTGTGCCGGCACGTGGGTCGTGCCGTGCCATGCCATTTTAATGAGCCGTGCCGTGCTAGCCCATGTGCCACCAAAAGACTGCCCAGCCCGTCCATAACTAATGGACCGTGCTGGCACAACCCACTCAAAATATAATATGGATCATGCCAGCACGACCCATAATGGACTGGGCCGTGTTGGGCTTCGTGCCGCCCGCCCATTTTGCCATCTCTAAAATTACCTCAAAAGTGTAATGAACTTATGAACTATCATTTGTCTAGGTCTAGTGTAAGGCTAAACATATTTCCCTATAAGTGTAATGAGTTTTATGTGTTTTACCTGTTTTACCCTTCTTAAAAAATTAGGAAAAATTAAGGAAAATCGAATGCCAACTAATATCCAAATAAGGATCTGACTCCATGTAAGCATCAAAGGATTGGCAAATCACTTTATTGGTTTTGTCAAAGAGCAGCAAGTTACCTTCATTAGTTAAGTTTAACCTTGCAGCTCTTATGTTGGTGGGCCAAACCAAAGCACCATGGGCAACTTGTTGGGTGAATTTCAACTCTGCTTCAGGTTGAACCAAATTGTTTGTGTTTGCAGACCATACTATTTGAGGGGGAGGGCTGGAATAATCATCGGAAAAGAGGAGTACTAGAGTTGAAGAAGGAGATAGCGAATAGACAATTTTCTCTACTAGAAGACGATGTGCAGTGGCAACCGTAAAGAAAGTTTCCGTTCACAAGGATGGGCTTCACGCCAACTGATTCGAACGAATCAAGATTCGATAAGCTGTTGGACCAAGATACAGGGGCATTAACGACCAATACATAGTCCAAATTTTGAGCAATGATCAAATTCAACAGTGATGATTGATGATTTAGAGTCATCAAATTCAGACATTGGTGTAACATGGGACCGTCGATGAGGGGATTTTTCTTTTTCTTTTTTAAATTATTGATTTTCCTTAGTTTTTCTTAAATTTTTAAAAAGGATAAAACAAGTAAAACACATAAAACTCATTACACCTGCAGGGAAATATGTTTAGTCTTACAATGGACCTAAACAAATGATAGTTCATTACACTTAGGGATAATTTTAACTTACCATTATACCTAATGATAATTCCTAAAAAGATTTTAGTATATTTACAAGTTAACCCTATCCAAATCAGCCCACGTAAAGCTCTCTCAACTATTTCAATAAGTTTTTCAAAGATATTATTGGGAAGGTAAAGTTTCATTTCAAAGTCAACAAAAAATACTTTCTAGTTTCCTACTACTTTTCTATTATACCCTTAACTATACTAACTTTCTCTTATTCCAATAAAATTTTGAAGGATACTTTTGTAAAAGACTTGAAATATTTAACATTCAACCCAAACTTCATTGGAGTGTGTGCCTAATCAAAATAGCCTTAGAGTGTGTTTGAATAAAAGATTTTAAAAAGTTTAAAGAATTTAGAAATGAAGCATTTTAAAATGATAGCATTTGTAATTATTTAGTTTGGATGAAAAAAAGATTTGGAGTATTTGGAATTTCCAAAAGATAAACAAATCAATTATTAGAAAAATAATACCTCAAAAAAAATTATTAGAAAAATAATGTTGAAAATAGAATAATATGCAATATGGGTGTCATTAGATTTGTAAAAATGTATACAATTTATTAATAATGATAATGATATATAAAAATATTTTTAAAATGAGTTTTTATTTGAAATTATAAAAAAATATAAAATTTGAATATAAATAGGAAACATATTTAATGTGAATAGTTAAGTCTAAAACATAAGGGATTTACAAAAGACACCGCTTTAGGTGATTTTGGAATGAGGTTTTGAACTTTCCAAATATCCTTCTTCAAAATCTTAAGATATTCAAAAACCTAAATATTTTCTTACCAAACCAAGTTTTTTAATTTTGGATTTTAATATCCAAATGAAAACCCCCTTGAATATCTTCATCTAAATACACTCTTATTTTTTTGCTACTTTAATTAGTTTTTTTTGCTACTTAAATACACTCTTATAGAATTGGAACAAAAGGCCCTCTGTTATATTATCTGTCCCTTTTTTGACTTTTTTCTTGTCCCAAATTATCTATATCATTTTAGATAATGAAGACACTCTTTACCCTTATTAAATGTGGGAAGCCTGAAGAGAAACACATATTAAGTAAAATTGGGGATAATATTGTAAAATATGGTAAATGTTGTATAAAATTTTCAATTTTACTTTCTAATCAACTTTCTTAATATTGATGATATGATTAGGATGAACATATAATATGAGACAATGATGTCTCCCATGTATCTATATCATCTTTTTTAATTTTCCTACTAAAATAAAAAATGGTTGGATTGAGAGCGAAAAATGCATTATTAACTAGTGTAACCAGTGTAGAGGATACTCACATTATTATTTATATTTTTTTAGAGTAAATAATATGTTTGTCAAAATCTTATTAGTCGAGACCACGGGTAACGTGGTGAATCCGGTCTACCTAATAATTTCATCGATTAAACATCATGATTACAAAAATGATTACTTAAAACATGTCTCAAAATTGGCTTTTCCCCCGTTCTAAAATCTAATTTAGTTTCGAGCATGGAAACAAAAAAATTTCTTTCCATTTGATTGCAACAAAACAGCAGGGTTGAAAATCTTCCGCAATGGTTAAAAAGAAAAAAAAAAAAGGTCTTCCGCTGTATGTTGGATGTCCCCAATTACACTTCCCCACTCAGCTATATTTTAGTACTAAGAAAAAGGGGAAAAAAAGACACTGGTATAAGAGAAGAAGAGAACAAAGAGCAATATCTTTGTTAAAAAACAAATGGTCAGCCAGGGGTAGACCCACACAATGCGGCAGCGCGGCAGAGGCAGACATACAACCGAGGAAACACGGTTATGTTCCTGTCCGCTTTTTTGTGTGATTTTTTCGGCATTTGTTCTTTTGCCCACATCGTGAAAAAGTTTCTATAAATTGCATGCAAAAATCCCTCTCCTTTATTTCTCCATAGTCTTCATTTTCAGCCATATCTCTACAGTCTCACTCTCCTTCTATAACTCTTCTCTCACTCTCCTATATTATAAACTCTTTTTTATTAATAAAATATATATAACATAATTCGGCCAATCAAATCACAGTATTTTCTTCATATAACTTCTTCTGCAATTAAATCACCCGACTTTATCTCCCTTTTTTTGTTATAAAAATTTATTTTTCTGGACCAACCCCAGAAGAACACAAACCCCAAACCAAAAAAAAAAAACCTTCAAAAAACTTTGTTCTCCCTAACTGTTTGTTTATTATCCTCTCTCAATCTTTTATCTTCCCTTTGGGATCGTTTTTCTTTTCCTGTTTTTTTTTTTGTTTGTTTCTTGTTGAGATGGAGCTACTCCAAGGTAGTGAATCTTTTTGGTCGGGAACGGTAGCGCCGATTTCAGGCTCACCGGCGGCTACCTATTTACCGTTTTGGAATATCCAGCAGCCTATGCTTTCAGGAACATATATAGGAAACAACCCTTTTGATCAAACCCTAGAATCAGCCTTTTCTCGGCTGAATGTGTCTAGCCATAGCAATCAAGAGTTAGGCTATCGGCCGGGTTTTGGTGGTGGAGAATTTCCGGAGGGATCAGGGTCTCGGATTGGTGGTCTTGCTGGTGGTGGCAGGTTGGCAAGAACAAGGGAAAGAAACAATATTCTTGAGGGTTCCAGTGTGGGTTTTGACAGGGGGATGATGGTGGGCCCAAGTATTGATAGTTTGGATGGTTTCATGTCTAGTTCATATCAACCCTCCAATTTAAATGGAAATTTCTATTTGTTTGATTCTGGAAGAAGTGGACTTCACAATGAATTATCTATATTACCCTCTTCCAGTCAAAATGGATTCTTGGCTGGTTCGTCTGCCGCCGCCGCTGGTGGCACAAGGTCTTCCAATTTGTTTGGCAATGGGTATTCATTTGATCCAACAAGTGAAAATTTCAACAAATTTTCGATGTTACCCTCCTCTTCCAATCAGAACGGATTCTTGGCTGGCGTTGCTGGTTGCACAAGGGCTTGTTGTTCAAAAACCAATAATAATGTAATTATAGATAATTGTAATGCTCAGAACAATAGTAATAGTCTTAGGAGGCCTCATTGGTTACAGGAGCCTTTGAGTTGTTTGAGGATAGGGGACTTGAGGGGTAGATTTCTGGCCTTATCAAAAGATCAATATGGATGTAGGTTCTTGCAAAAGGCGATTGCTGAAGCTTCAAAGGAGGAAATCGATATGATTTTTCTGGAGGTGATTGACCATGTGGGTGAGTTGATGATGGACCCTTTTGGAAATTATGTGGTTCAGAAAGTTGTGGAAGTGTGTAGTGAGGAACAAATGAATCGGGTTCTTGTAAAAATTACTGAAGATAGGCTTCGACTTGCTAATATTTGTGTCAATTCTCATGGGTATGTCTGGTTTCTCCTTGTCTTTTGTTTTTTTAATTTTTTCCTTATATAAGGAAAATGTTTGTTTCCGTTTGGTGGCAGGTCCCGTGCTCTACAGAAATTGTTGGAGAACCTTACTACTCAGCAGCAAATCTCGAAGTTTATGTCAGCTCTTAGCCCTTGTGCAGTTGCATTGACCAAAGACATGACTGGTCATCGTGTGATCCAGTATTGCTTGAAAAATTTCTCTGACGAAGACATTGAGGTAGCATCCAATGATCCAATTCTTCAGAGTAGTTGCATTTAAGCTCCATTTTTCTATTTTTATCTCGTTTCAATTTGTTTGATTTTACCGGGCATTTGTTCTTGGTTCTTAGATAGACATGCTTAGTAATTTGAATTAAATTGCAGAGGTTCTATGATCCTTTGTTTCTTAAATTACTACAAGGAAATAGATGCACTAAGCGCTGCTTTCTGTTTTTCTCTATTTAGCTTGAAACTTAGCCAAGATCTGTTCTATAAATTTGTCAATGTACCTACAAATGAGTCACTTTGGGTGGCAAAAAATTATGCCTTTGATTGTTCATTATGCATAAGTAATTTCCATATATGAGAAGTAAGCAATTTCTGTTCTCAGTTTGCTATTGCTTTGGTTCTGTTATATCAAATTAGCAGTTGTTGTTTTGGTCTATGTTCGTGGCTTGTCTTTCTTACCGTTCTTTACTGCAAGGATGTAAACTTGTAGTCTTTGACATTTGTGAGCTCTAGTTGATATCTTGCTCTACCATGTTGTGAGCTTTAGATATGTCTTCATTAGCCTAGCTCCCCTTTTTTTATATGTTCTGTTTTATGTCTTCATTTCTGTTCGTCATTTCCCATCTTCCCTTTAGAATGCATATGGCTTCTATACAATTAAGTGTGTCGATTGTACTACTAGTATGCAGTTTGCTTTTGGTGCCCATTCCCAACAATATGATCCATATATTGGGTACTAATAAAACTTGGGTACAATCTGCTAGAAGATTGTTCATTGGTGCACATGATTAAATATGCAGTGCACTAAAAAATGACTTCTAATTGATCTTTGCAGTTTTACTAGTCTGATTAATTTATAATTCATCAAAAAAGATGAAATGGGGGCAAATCATGAAGATTTTTAAGATCAACCATGATATGAGTTTCCTTTTCACTTTTTGATTGTTGATTTCCATTGGCAGCATCTTCTGAATGAGGTGGCATATAACTGTTACCAAATCGCAACGGATAAATGTGGCTGTTGTGCTCTGCAACAATGTGTTGACCACACCAAGGGGAAAGCAAGATCTCATCTGGTTAGGGAGATAATAGCAAATGCTCTACTCCTAGCTGAAGACCAATATGGGTATGTATCTTGTAAACTTAATGGGAAAGTTAGTTATCTTTGATTCTATGTGCTTGTATAAAGGTCTTCCATTGATACCTTACAACCTTGCTTTGATGTGGAACTCAGGTTAAATGTCTTAAATTCGTAAAAAAAAACTAGAGTGCAATTCGTTTGAGCTTGATGTTCACCCTTTCTTTGTTTTGCTTAGCAACTATGTGGTGCAACATATACTGGGATTCAAAGATAAAGAGATAATGGATTGTCTCCTGAGACAGCTTGAAGGATATTATGTATCCCTTTCCTGCAATAGATATGGAAGCAATGTTGTGGAGAAGTGCTTGACTGAATCAGAAGAAAAACACTCTACAAAAATCATAGTGGAGTTGCTTAGAAGCCCTATTGTGTCAAGGCTTCTTGTGGATCCTTTTGGTAACTATGTTATGCAGAAAGCTTTGTCAGTGTCTAAGGTTAGATTTTCTCCCGCTCTGATGCTTCCATCTTCATGGTCATTTGGTGCACTTGCAAAGGTGTTTGTTTTTTATAGCATAATGCAAATTCCATAGGCACTCACACAGGTTTGATCAATGTGATTATTGAAGTTAATTCTTCCATTTGACTTCTACTCTATATCTTGGTTCAAATTCATACTTTCTTGACATGCAAATGCCCACATATTTTTCTGTGTATGAGTCAGCTATTCATAGCAACTTTGGTCTGATTCTCCATTGGCCTTATTCTATTAGACCACAACATGGAATGGTTTGCACATGTTTTATTGACATTTAATATTATAATATCAGCTTCTACTGAAGATTGTCATTATGCTCCAGCTTATTCAATTTGTTTATTTATTTCTGATCGTGAAGTTTCTTTGTAATTGCATGAGCAGGGTGTTGTCTACCATGCTTTGTTCAATCTGGTGATGGAGAACCGTGAAATGATGCAAAGCCATGTTTATGGAAAATGGATACTCAGAAAGTTACCAATTCATACTTAGAAAACTAAAAGAAAAGTTGTAACACAAGGAGATAATCCTAATAAGAGAGCAATAGGTCTTAGGCAAATCCCTTCTTCCCCTCTAAATCTTCTTGCCTCATTCAAAAGGATACATTAGGAATTTTTGTGTACTGAGCTCATAGCTGTTCTTCTGATTGTCATCGACGTGTAGGATTATTGTTGTGTTATTACATAGTTTGTAATCTCTGTTGGTTGTTACTTGAATCTCTGAGGTATAATTACACTCTGATTTTAAGATCTTGAAAGCCCTTGCAATGGAATACAAAGTAACATGAAATTGATGTATCATTTTTCTTTAATGGATTTGAAAGTGAAGAAACCATATTTTGAGGTCCTCCCACTGTTCTTCTTAAAGTTTGTATTTGTATATTCACAAATATTTTTTTTTCCTCATGTTTGATTGAATTCTTTTTTTTTTTGGCACAACATGTTTGATTGAATTCAGTATGAAAACTAATTGATAAAAACCTGTTCAAAATCTCATTTTCAGACATGTCTGCCATAGAGACAAGTTAGGCTTTCATTCTTAAAACGAGGCTTCTCCAATGGCAAATTGATAGTCACGTTTCTTTGCTGGATCGCGATGCATTTTCCCCGTCAAACTCAAACTTTTTTTTACCCATATTTATTTGCCTTGCTTTGTTTTAATTTTTTTTTAATTAATTTAGATAATAATAATATACCGGAAAATAACGGTCGTCCATTAGATTCACCGTTTAGTTTGACTAAAATTTACTTACAAGCCCACGACGTGCCTCCCTCTCATTGGCTCTTCACTATACCGGTTAAATAAGAAAGAAAAATTGTACATTTCCGTTTCAAAGGAAGAGCCGATCAGCCGAGACCGAACTGTCTCGGGTCTTCTCTTCTCTGCAAATGGTCTGTTGCTTGTAGTTGACCAAAAATCTGGAGCCAAAGTGAGCGCGCCATGGCTCGAACCAGGCTTCACCTAATCTCCTCCCTTCTTCTAATCGTCTCTTCCGTAGTTTGGTTCCATCTCTCCGCCGTCGATGCGAAAAGTCATCACCGACGGCCTATGGTCCTTCCCCTGCATCTATCGTCTCGCAATCATTCCCTGCAACGACACGTGGATAATCTCCGCCGTCATCTCCAGCAATCGGAGACCTCTCGTTCCACTCCAAATGCTCACATGAGACTCTACGATGATCTCCTCTCCAACGGGTTTTTCTCTTATATGAAGTTCCCCTTTTTTGGTTTTACTGTTTGAATTTTCGAATCACTGAGGAAATTTGTCTTTTTGTTGTTTTGGGTAATCGCAGTTACTATACGACTAGACTATATATAGGAACACCGCCTCAGGAATTTGCTCTTATCGTCGACACCGGAAGTACTGTAACTTACGTTCCGTGCTCTAGTTGTGCACAGTGCGGCAAGCATCAGGTTTGGTTTCCGTCTCATCAAGTTTATACAGTTCAGCTTTGTCAAGTTGTTATTGTAAATTAATCGATTTGAAATTCAGACCTTTGTTTTTAATTAGACTTTGATATCGACTTTTAATCAAATTAAATCTAGTGAGTAGTCAATAATTAGCTTAGTTGAATTTAAAAGTACAGAGGAGTTAAAACGATATTTTTAAAAACAGTAAAGATTGCAGTACTTTGAAAATAGGTTTAGAATTTCATTCTGATTTCTTTATTTCTAAGATCTGCTACTGAAGTAAAAATTTATGTGATTTTTTGGCAACATTAACCCCTTGCTGGAATCCAGGATCCGAGGTTCCAACCAGATTTATCTACTACTTATCAACCTGTAAAATGCAACCCGAGTTGTAACTGTGATGATGACCAAAAGCAGTGCACGTATGATAGACGGTATGCTGAGATGAGTTCCAGCAGTGGGGTGCTTGGTGAGGATGTTATTTCTTTTGGGAATGAAAGTGAACTTGTGCCTCAGCGTGCTGTTTTTGGATGCGAAAATATGGAAACCGGTGATCTATACAGCCAACGAGCTGATGGTATAATGGGTCTGGGTCGTGGGCGGCTTAGTATTATGGATCAACTTGTTGATAATGGTGTTATTGGTGATTCGTTTTCTTTGTGTTATGGTGGGATGGATGTTGGTGGAGGTGCAATGGTTCTCGGGAAAATCACTCCTCCCCCTGATATGGTTTTCTCCCATTCAGACCCTTTCCGCAGGTAAGCTTCTTCTACATTTCATATTTGTGGATGCATTTCTCTTAAAAATGCATCTGGTTCTTCTTACACATTCACTGTAGTTTTTGAATGTCAACAGCCCGTACTACAACATTGAGCTTAAGGAAATGCATGTTGCTGGAAAGCGATTGAACTTGCACTCTTCTGTCTTTGATGGAAGACATGGAACAGTGTTGGATAGTGGAACAACATATGCTTACCTTCCAAAAGATGCTTTTATTGCATTTAGGGACGCTGTAAGATCTCATATCTTTTGATTTTTATTCTTAGTTTAGCTTGTGGGCTACTCAAGTTCTCATTTTCATTTCTGAGATTGTTACGCTTTTTTTTTTTCTTCCTTTGATTCTCAACTATATATTTTGCCACAGCCAGTATTAATGATGGAGGCTTAGAAAACGGTTTTTTTTTTTTTTTAAATGCATGTGGGAATTAAAAGCATGTGCTTTAGTTGCATTTCACTTGTCCCCTAATGGATGGATGACTACTCATTTATCATTTATGTTGATGTATGTTATGAGAAATTGCTTCAATAAGAAAATACATTAATGATGGTGTTTGTTCTGACTTGCTGCCACTCAAACTATCATGTCTTATTCTTAATTGTCTTAAAGCTTTATTTTTATTCAGTTTAATCTTTAATACCATTAATGTCAGCATCTATGTACCTGCATGCAAATTTTTGTACTGATTTTCATGGTTATTTGGCTATTTAAATGCAGATCATAAGGGAAATTCATTTTCTCAAAAGGGTCCATGGTCCTGACCCAAATTATGATGATATCTGTTTTTCTGGTGCTGGAAGGTGTTCTCAATAACCCTTTTATCTTATGTGAAACACTGACAGAGTGACATCTGTTTTCTTGACTCCATAATAAGTGTCTTTCTCGAAATGTGATACAGGGATGTTTCCCAACTATCAAAAATATTCCCTGAGGTTGACATGGTATTTAACAATGGAAATAAGATATCGCTCTCTCCAGAAAACTACCTCTTTCGGGTAATTGACCTCCTCTGAGCTTTGAAAACCAAAAGGGTATTAACTTGGTGACAACGCAAATTAATTGGTTGCATCGTTTATTAACTCTGCTAGTTTTTCAAACTATTTTTCTGACACATCTCTTCTGTTTATCTGTCTCTTAACGGCATGCTTTATAGCACACAAAAGTTAGCGGTGCATATTGCTTGGGAATTTTCCAAAATGCAGAAGCAACTACACTTTTAGGAGGTATGTTGCAACTATTGCCAGACACCAAACCCTCTTTCCTGCTATATGCATGCATGTGCCTATCATATTCTATAAATGTGTATGCCAAAAATCTGAAGTCCTTGCAGTATATTTAGGTCCTCCAAACCCTATGCTCCAATTCAATTTAGTATAGTATCCTGTTTGTTAACAAGAAGCTGTAATAGTTGCTTAATATTTGTTTGTTTGGGGCAGGAATTGTTGTCCGTAACACTCTAGTCACTTATGATCGTGGTAATGACAAGATAGGCTTTTGGAAAACTAATTGTTCTGAACTATGGAGGAGAATGCAGTCCTCTGACGTGCCTGCACCAGCTCCTATAGTCTCCCAAAGCAACGACACAAAAACGGAACTTTCTCCTAACCTGGCCCCAAGTGGATTGCCGCCAAATGTCCTTCCAGGTGCATGGAAACTTTTTCCCATTGTCATTGTTCTCTTCCTTTGCAATATGCGATAAATTGATGCAAAATTATTACATTCAAGTAACCATACTTTCTTATAGATAGGTTAGGTTTTTTCTCAAGAACGAAAAATCAAGCCGGATAATATTATAACAATAAACAGAGATTTTGTACTTTTGTTTGAAACTTCTGAGTTTATGGAAATTAGACACGTGAAAGAAAGATTTAGATGCTTATTTGGAAGTATTACAATATCTGATATTTGATTAGAGGAATTATAATAGACCTCAAAGAAGTTTGTAAAATTTAAGTGTTAAAACCTCTCTATATGAGTCACCTTCATAAATTAAAGTAATCTCTCTTTTATTCTTTAAAAGTTTTTCTTTTTATGAAATTTAAGTTTTTAATAAAGCGGTTGCTTTTTTGTAAGAGGCCGATGAAGATTTACTATATTATAGTTTATAATCTTGATAAAATTTGTTATACAGAAAAACATAATACTCTTTGCATTCACTAAAGGTTATTATATATTTTTTTAGATGAATTGTTAGCTTTATATTCATCCAGAGCAGAAAACTGCTATTGTATTACAAAAAGTTTGTCTGTACATCAAACTATACCATCTACGAGCTGTACATCAGAATTGCTATACAATTTCTATTTTGTCATCTCTATTTAATCAGGATTAGGCTCAAAAATATCTAGACAAAAGCCCCAATTTTGGCTGAGATGTACGTTGACAGGGTCCCTTGCAATGTTCTCCAAACAATGAATCTTCCCTTGTATGACCGCTGCAATCTTCATAAGAACGTGAGAAGGAGTAAGGCCAGTCTTGCCAAACAACAGACTATTCCTTTCACACCATACAAAAGTAAATAGTTGCATTTCATGCTAGTCTGCAAATGAAAGTTAACAGAGCTTTCCCCTTTATCTTCGCTATTCCCCATTGTAGTTCAGAGTTCCAATTTGAAGGTTGCCTGCTTAATCCTGATAAGTTCAAAGCTCTTCTCCTGATTTCATTTGAGTAGCTACATGTGAAAAACAAATGATCTCTCGTCTCCGGATGTTGCCCACAAAGTAAACAGAGGTTATCATTCATAGAGAAACCCTACCTCAAAAGCCTATCATTAGTAGGCAGCCTATTCAAGATAGCCAACCAAGCAATGAAAGCATGCTTTCTCTTTGAAGTTGCTGGAAGATGGGTAAGCTGTAGTTCTAAGTTGCAGCAGCTTCCTCAAAGACCATCTAACATTGCAAGAGAAGTGAAAGTCCCAAAAGGAACTACTTTTTAAGATATATTCTTTTAACCATGCCACCCATAGAGAACCAGAATCTGATAAAATGAGCCTTATAATCTTAAACAAGCTAGCCACATTCCATTACCTATCAAGTTTTAGTCCAAGGCCACCCTCAGCTTTAGGCTTACATACACTTTCCCATCTAACTATTTCTCCAGAAGCTTTACCAGTTGTGGCTTTCCATAAGAAAGTTGTACATAGCTGCGTTACTTGCTTTATCACTTTTTGGGGTAGCATAAGGTGACTACACCAGAAGTTTTGCATGCTAGAGAGTACTGACTGTATAAGTTGTAGTCTACCTGCATAGGATAAGTGCTTAGCAGTTCAACTATTGATTCTTGCAGTGATTTTTTCAATAAGAGGTTCACAATCCTTTGCATTCAGTTTCTTTGTGATAATGGGAATTCCCAAATACCTGACTGGTAGATTTCCAAGCTTCAAGCCCGTTTCTTTATGAATCTTGGATAAAATATCATGTGAAATTCCTGAAGAGAAAAGTTCACATTTGCAGGTTATTATAATTAAGATGGCCTAATTTTGTAGAACCTCCATATAATCTTGTTTACTCTCATTTTCTGCTCATATAATGGCTTCCTGATCGCTTTTAGTGTTTGCACTATGTGGTGTGTGTTTCATTTTGTTTGAATTCGACATTATTCATAAACTGTACAATCTTTCTGATAATATTGTCTGCCCACACATTATAATCAGGTTCATTTCGCATTGGATTTATAACATTTGACATGTCAATTAGTACAAACAATTCCAACTTGAAGCCCAACTTCAAGGAACTTGCAGAATTCATTTCCCAGGAACTTGAAGTTGATAATTCACAGGTACAGTTGAATTACTTCCCTTGATTTCAACTAAGTTTTTCAATGCCTTGCAAAAATTAGATTTGAGGAAGAACTAATGTGGTCATTGGTGCAATGTATCTGAAGCAGATCTTAGTTAATGACATATATTTGGAATCATTGGCAGGTTTTGCGGTTTTCTAAACATTACATGTAATGTGCAGATTTGTTCACTAGCCAACCTAAAATTTTGTTTGGTTTGTGTACCTACATGTTAGGGTACACCTAGGAGAAAGAGAAAAAAAAATTGCCAAGCCCTACAAAACTCCAGCAGTGCTTAGATGAAAACTTCTTAGCCTGAGCTTTAGTGATATGTATAAGGCTCTGCCCAGGGGTGGATGGAGGGGGGAGCAGGCCCCGCCCCACCCCCCCCCCCCGAGAAAGAAAAATCCATTAATCCTGGATCCATACTTAGCTCGGCTTGAGCCTAACTCAAGTTGGACCTGGAGCAGTGGGACATCTGTAGTTTCAACTCAAAATTGGGAATATATGACCCCTCTTTGTTTCTTGCCTTAGACCAACTATTACCTCCCACAGTGTCATTTTTGAGTTGAAGATGTTTCCTTCCATGTAACAAGTATCTCCTAATATTGCTTTGTGTTTTATGATTATGGATTAGCTTACCTGGTTTCGCTGTGCTTATGCTCTTGGTTTTATCTTTCAGGTTCGTCTGTTGAATGTCACTTTAAAGGGGAATGATTATCTTGTTCGATGGGGCATCTTCCCAGCTGCATCTGCCAATTATCTTTCGAATACAACTGCACTGGTATTACCACCTATGATACTAAAATTTTCATGTTCAACTTAATCTTTTCCAATCTTTATCAGTATTTAACTGAAGCTAATTTCACTTTATTTACAGAGCATCATTCTGCGCTTAAGGGATCACCGAATGCAGCTTCCTGAGAGATTTGGAAATTATAAGTTGGTTGAATGGAATGCTGAACCTCAAAGGAAGTTGTATGTTCTCTTTTGGTTTCATTATTATTTTTATATCTTTTATGCTGCTAGTGTGAACTTAGTTGGTTACTATTACTTTGATGAACATATCATTAGAGCATTTTGGACATGAAGAAACCCGAAAGTCTAGCCTGCTTCTTGCAGATGGAGATAACTAGTCATATTTGTGCTAAAGATATCGTATAGAATTCAATTCCTGCTCAAAAGATCTGGAGGGAAATCTATGATTCTCTTATTCCCCATACAGAATTGAATCATTTATGGGTTTTGTGTTCCAGAAAACTGTATCTTGAAGGATGGGCTGCATGGATGCTTCCCCCTTTTCTGGGGACTTTTAGGCCAAATGTGGCAATACCCTTTGATGCATATAGATTGTCAGATACCAGTATATATCTGAGACTGAAAGTAGTTATACAAATAACGATTGATAGTACGAAATAAAGAATGCATATTTATTGTCATCTGGTTGCTGCATCGATTAAAGTTGCAGTTGGTGGGGATTGGAGTGGGATGCCAGAATGTGATGGTCTATAGAAAGATGTAGTTTTTTGGTAGTACAGCAACAGCAGTAACCAGATGGTCCTGGTGGAGGGAAGGGCTACTAGTTTAGCACTGCTTCTGCAATCCAGGATGGCTGAAAGGAACACATGATTAAGCAATGTGCCCCTTGGTTTAGACCATTTAGAAGATAATCTTATTCTGGCTACAAGTTTGTTTTTTTATCCGAGACAAATGTTGTGCCTGGTATAGGACTTTTACAATGAAGCTATTTTTTCCTAGTGTTTGATATGTGGGCAGTTTCTTTCTTTTTTGGCCAAAGTGATATTCAGTAGTGAGTGTAGCAAAATTATAAGAAAAATTTCATAAGATATCAGTCAGTCTGCTTAGACTGATTTATAGGATCTTAGAAGTTATTTCCATGTGAGTTCAATTTGGCAATCTGTGTCTGATGTAATTACATTAGCAGAAGAACTTGATATGGATTTCCAGAAGCACTGCCATAGCTTCCGTCTTTGTTAGCCTGAGTACAGTCTTTCCTATACTACATATGTATTTTCTTTTCCCATCTTCTTGAACTGGTTTAGCTCCATAAATAACATCTGGGTTCTCACTGGAACTTTGCAGGTCATGGTGGCAAAATCACTATCTGTCAGTGGTACTTGGATTCTTAATTACTCTGATTCTTGGTTTGTCAGCTACTGGGATATGGTTGGTTCATCGACACAGACGGCAATCTGTAGGTGCATATGAGCCTGTTGGTACTCCTATTCCTGAGCAAGAGCTTCAGCCACTTAAAACTTAAATGTCCATTTAGCCACAACTCTCTGTCGCATAGTTTTCTTGTATACTATTTATTATGTTGCACAGAATACATGCCTTTGGAGCTCTCAAATGATGATGATGACAATGGTGCATCCAAACCAGATCAGCACGAGGCAAATGAAATATGCAAGTCACTCTGTTGTTGTACAATTCTTTTTTTTTTTTTTGTATCTTCATTTTCCATTTTTTAGAAAGAAGAAAACCAGATTAGTGCAAATATATAATTGGACTAGATCATATTTTTAAATGTCATGTATATCATCAATATGTTGAAACTGGAAAGACAGAAATCTCAGAGATCAAGTAATACAAGATGAAGTTACGGAATGAAATTATAATTCTCTCTCTCTCTCTCTCTCTCCTGCTGGAAATTACAGTTTCTATTATCACAATCCATGAATAATCAATCCCACTTTCCAGTTGCACCAGCGTGGAAAAAGGGAAGAATTAAAATTATTGCTCTTTGATTTGGCTAAACTTGAGACTTGTTATGAAGATGCTAAGGTAATGAAGTAATGGTCCCTGCTTCTGTGTACAATCACACTCGATTCCTCATTAAGAAAGATGATCCCACAGTAGTCCCAGTGAAAGCAAAGAAAGACCCCTCCATTTTAGGTGTGGCTAATAAAGATAAGTGAAATTGTCAAAAAGGGGAAAAATCTACAAGCAGCAGATTTCACTATAGAGTAGGTCTCACAGCCCTTCTTTTTCCTTCCAAACCTTGTCCTGTAAAGCTTAATTTTTCTCAATAATGTTGAACCCAATGATGGAAAAAGTTCAGAGATTTATTCTCAAAATAGCCATTGTAGTTAGGTTGAGGTGGCAAACATTATGGTAGCAGCATGAAAGGGTCACCAATTTTCTGCTTACTTTTCCTCCATTCCAGTAACTTGGTACTGTTTATAGTCAAATTATATTATATTATATATATATATATATATATCTGTCCCTTTATTTATTTTTGTTCTTTTTGGTCAAGAAATTATATCTGTCCTTGTAAGTTAGAGAAACTGTGACATCTCACATGCAAAGGGGACAATCTTTTATATGTTCTGAGAAATCCTGAATTGAACGTCCTGGAATGAAATTTGTATGTATTTTTCCTATATTAATTCAATTAAGAGTTACTTCGAGTTCTCCCTCTTGTCTTTGTGGTCCAAAAATTGAAGAAGTTGTGTAAGAATGTGAGTTCAAGCACCCCTTTCCCTCTACCCTCCTTGTGAAAGAAAAAAAGGAAGTAAAAGTTACCAATTACACTTCAATGTTATTTTCGAAACCAAAGTTTTTTTTTTTTGAACAAAATTAATTTTATGTCTTATTAACCGGAAACTAATCCCTTTCGACTAGACAACGAAATGAAAGATTAAAACATTCTCAACAAATATGCTTCCGGGTGATCCAACTACACTTCATCATTAATTTGAATTTTGATTGATCAATGAAAAATTGATGGTTGCATTGAATTTGGTTGCATACATGCATTAATTGGTGCTTCTGGCAAATTCTAACAAGGAATTCTACCAAAAAGAAATTCTAGTTCTAGTAGTAAGAATTAATAATAGCCAGGAAATGGGCTGAAGGTTGACTCTCTAGGGCCCAGCTACAGAACGAAGTGGGCTGTTTACATCCTCGTACGCTGTCCCTACATTGCACGTGAAGATAAATGCTCCTTAAAAACATATATAACGTAGTACTCCAATCAACCTCGAACGGTCGAACCAAAAAAAAAAAACCAAGATCCAATTTGAACAGTCTCCCTTCGCCACAAACTTATTCAAAGATCTTGAGCTTCTATTTAGTATCATTCTGCCAAAGCTAGCTTGGCCTTTGCTTTTAAGAATAGAATATTATCAATTTTTTTTTTACAACAAAGAATAGAATATTATCAATTT
>AWUE01019955.1:0-36261 GCA_001974825.2 Corchorus olitorius | reverse complement strand
ATGCTAAGGTAATGAAGTAAATGGTCCCTGCTTCTGTGTACAATCACACTCGATTCCCTCATTAAGAAAAGATGATCCCCACAGTAGTCCCAGTGAAAGCAAAGAAAGACCCCTCCATTTTAGGTGTGGCTAATAAAGATAAGTGAAATTGTCAAAAAGGGGAAAAATCTACAAGCAGCAGATTTCACTATAGAGTAGGTCTCACATGCCCTTCTTTTCCTTCCAAACCTTGTCCTGTAAAGCTTAATTTTTCTCAATAATGTTGAACCCAATGATGGAAAAAGTTCAGAGATTTATTCTCAAAATAGCCATTGTAGTTAGGTTGAGGTGGCAAACATTATGGTAGCAGCATGAAAGGGTCACCAATTTTCTGCTTACTTTTCCTCCATTCCAGTAACTTGGTACTGTTTATAGTCAATATATATATATATATATATATATATATCTGTCCCTTATTTATTTTGTTCTTTTGGTCAAGAAATTATATCTGTCCTTGTAAGTTAGAGAAACTGTGACATCTCACATGCAAAGGGGACAATCTTTTATATGTTCTGAGAAATCCTGAATTGAACGTTCTGGAATGAAATTTGTATGTATTTTTCCTATATTAATTCAAGTAAGAGTTACTTCGAGTTCTCCCTCTTGTCTTTGTGGTCCAAAAATTGAAGAAGTTGTGTAAGAATGTGAGTTCAAGCACCCCTTTCCCTCTACCCTCCTTGTGAAAGAAAAAAAGGAAGTAAAAGTTACTAATTACACTTCAATGTTATTTTCTAAACCAAAGTTTTTTTTTTTTTTTCTAAACGGAAGTTAATTTTATGTCTTACTAACCGGAAACTAATCCCTTTCGATTAGACAACGAAGTGAGAGATTAAAGTTTTCTCAACAAATATGCTTCCGGGTGATCTAACTACACTTCATCATTAATTTGAATTTTGATTGATCAATGAAAAATTGATGGTTGCATTGAATTTGGTTGCATACATGCATTAATTGGGGATGGATTTTTATTAATTGGTGCTTCTGGCAAATTCTAACAAGGAATTCTACCAAAAAGAAATTCTAGTAGTGGTAAGAATTAATAATAGCCAGGAAATGGGCCGAAGGTTGACTGTCTAGGGCCCAGCCACAGAACGAAGTGGGCTGTTACATCCTCGTACGCTGTCCCTACATTGCACGTGAAGATAAATGTGCTCCTTAAAAACAACATATTATAACGTAGTACTCCAAACAACCTCGAACCAAGAAGATCTAAATTTCGACCAAAAAAAAAAAACCAAGATCTAAATTGAACAGTCTCCTTTTGGCAAAAAAAAAATGAACAGTCTCCCTTCGCCACAAACTTATTCGAAGATCTTGAGCTTCTATTTAGTATTTACCATCCTGCCAAAGCTAGCTTGGCCTTTGTTTTTAAGAATAGAATATTATCAATTTAATCCCATTTTTTGCACAAATTAGTTACAATTCTTTTTTACAGTAAAATTAACTACTACAATTTTAGTAATGAAATTTCAAATTTGTAATACTAGGTAGTACTTTTAAATCTTAAAAGTGATACCATTACTTTTAACAACATTACCGTGCATATACATGATAATTACAAAGTAGTTGAAAATCAATCAAAATGACACAACATAATATAATTATTCACCAAAATAATACATAATATAATTTAATTAACCAACAAAAGAGGATATACATGCATATATGATAGTATATATTTTACAGGTAAATATATATGACTTAAATAAACCTTAATACTAATTATATTATGGCTTGATATATGGTAAACCTTGAATTTAAACGATGATGGCCAAAAAAAACGATGGGTAGGGGAAATTCTAAGGGCACTTGGATTTGCCCTTGGAGTTCTTCATGTCCCGGTAGCAAGGACACTCATCCTTGTTCCCATACGTCCCAGAAGGAACACAGTTGCATTTCTCACAGCAAATCCCACAGTACTTCAAGCACCTGTCTTTTACCCCTGCCTTTGAGCACCGAGCCTCACACTTTGACTCACAGAAATCTTCCCATATCCATCCCATATACATACATGAAACCACAAATTAATTTAACTCATCATGAATGTAAAGATCAATTAAGTTTTTATATTAATTATAATTCACTGGGTTAATTTTTTTTTCTTACCTGAACCAGCCATTGTCACCTCAAAGAAAGAGGAGCTAAGAAGAAGAGAAACAAGCAGGAGAGTCACCCAAACGAGCTTCATATTCAGATATGAAATATAATATTCTTTCACAAAAATTTTTGTTTATGTTGAAACTTGAAAGCTAGCTAGAATGAGTTATAAATGGAGAGGCTTTTTCCTTATGAGAATTGGCAATAAGAGGAGAGTGGATGGGGCTATTTATACATAGAGAGGAGATCAAAGGCTAGGTAAAAAGTAAGGAAATTGTTTACTATGAAAAATTTATAATTAAAGTAACATATATCAACAGCAAATTACAGACTGTCATGGGTATGTTTTGGTTTGGTGGGGGTGACATTTGTGGTTCCATTAATAATATTTGTGATGCAATCTCATTCCATGCATATTACTTCATTCATGGCTTCAAAGCAATTGCCTTTCAATTTTGGATTCCTGCTGCCATTCTTTTCGGCCTTTCTCGAGAACATTCTATGATATTGACACTAACGCGGTTGATATCATTATTAAACTCTCCATTACGTGAAGCTTAAAGTACTTGCCCTGTTTTCAAATAACTTACGTAAAGTTTCCTGTTCTTTCTTTCCTCCTTTTGCCATCCTAAGTCATATTTTCATACCTTACCAGAGAAGGTAATATTAATGCATTCGCTATTTTAAAGGTTTTCGCTACCTCGATAATAAAATTAAGGTTTAAACTTTTTAAAGCCATTTTAGCTTTCAAGCAAAGCTGAGATCTTAAACTTTTCATATACTATGTTGTTTCGTGTGATCATGTATATCTAAGTTAAGTTAATTATGTTCTTTCTTGGAACTCGGTTCACTTAATTTTTTGCATAGAGGGCCGGGGTTGTGATGAAAACTCATGA
This sequence comes from Corchorus olitorius, assembly GCA_001974825.2. NCBI lineage: Eukaryota > Viridiplantae > Streptophyta > Magnoliopsida > Malvales > Malvaceae > Corchorus > Corchorus olitorius. The sequence continues at coordinate 33,229 of AWUE01019955.1, read as the reverse complement.
TCTTGGTTAATTTCATAACTGTATTGATATGACTAAAGGTGAATGGATTGGGGATTAGTAATTAGGAATTGTAGGAAATATTCTGTGGAAGGTTAGAAATGTGTCTATCTTTATGAAACCTTTTCGGAGGAAACCTCCTAGTTGGCACTTGGCTTTTATCACTACTTGATGTTGATGAGGAAGACCATGATGCGTGTTATTGGCTTATTCCGGTTCTTATGTTTATGTAGTAGAAAAGGAAAGTGATTTGTATCCCTTAGAAGAAAATGCGCGTTGGAATTAATGTTCATAGTTTCCAATTTTTGCTGTGAGCGCAGGCGTAGGTTTAGGGAGTATTAACGTCCAAGTGAAGTTGGAACGTGTCCTAAGTCTTTTTTTTTTTAGATTTTATTTTATAAGAATAATGTGGCATCCGATAGTCATAATATTGAACTCTGAGTGATTCAGAATCGAGTCGCAATGGACTCTAATTGGAGACAATTCTCCCAACGCCTAATTTCTTCATCCACAAAACTCGTTCAATGGTATTATGTCCTAAGGTTGATGATGAACATATCTAAGTGGGACTCACCAAATTAAGCCTGTGGCTGCCAGCGTATTTGGCATGGGGGGAATTGGTCAAAAAAGATTGTAAATCTGCTCTCTTCTGATTTGTTGGTAGTGAAACAAAACACGTCCAGTGGGCAGAGACACCTCCACTAGCTAGCTTCAGTTGCCTTTTTTTTTTTGGTTGCTTTGCACAATTTATGCCTTCAAGCTTACTCATTTATATTCATTTGTCCTATCTTTTTCTTACAATTGACCTTTTTGGGGGGGGGGGGGGGGTTGGGGGGGGGGCTTCGGAAAGAAAGAAGAAAAAAGAGAAACTATAGAATGATCATCACTTTCCAATTTCGATGAATGTAATGCCATGAAAGGGAAATGGTCGGCACTGTGACTTTGCCACCTAAAGCGTGCGATGTCACATGATCTGTTGGGATTCATTTTGGAAGCGGGAAGCCAAAGTACTCTTAACATGACACATTCTTGCAAATGGGTTTCATCAGGACACTTCCAAAGCGCAATTAATTATGTACCATGAGATTGATCTATATATATGTGTGTGTTGACTCGTTCATCATGATCCAGATCACAAACATTACAAAGCATTGCATATATATCCCTAATTATATAATGGCTGAGAAATGGGTATTCGGCCAATCACGAACTTAGACTTAAAAGAGAGGTATATATGATCAATGTAACTAATTAAGCCTGCCTTAACTGAGCTTCGGTATGGAATCAAAGGTTTCAATTATGTGTTGGTAAGAATTAATAGAGGTGACCTGACCACTGACCAGCCTACCCTATAGTCTAAAAAATTCCCACAAGGATAATATTTCCCTTTTTGCATATTCAAGTCCGGTATATAGACACATTTGTAAAAGACTTGTTAATTTCTTCTATATGTAAAAGCCTTGAGCCTAAAATAAGTAAGTTATGGCCCAAACTTTATGTTGGCCAGCTAGCAATCTGCTCCATATTTGCCTAAATAAAAACGCTGTCATACCTAAATACACATATCTAATGTAATTGCAAATTTCCTCAAACGAATAAATATATATAGTAGTCTCTTACCGTAAAAGTACGTGGCTATTATTACCTTGCCTTTTGCTAGTAGCAAGGGGAGCCACATTGGGGTGATTCTTCTCAATAGAATGAACATATTTCTTGTTAAAAAAAAAAACCCAAAATATCCATTGGATATGACTTTTTCTGGTGCTCAATCGTTTTTGAATAATGGTCTGCAAAGCTAGGTGTATTAGATAGAGATGGAGGAGACATCCTAATTAAAACCTTTCTAAGATTATTTCGTAATCTGGATTAGTAGCTATCCATAATCCATGGATAATAAACCTATATTATAATCTAGCTAATCAAAGGCATTAAACGTTAATTATAACGTATATAATTAGTACTCTTTAGGAATCATATAATTAAACTAAGAACAACGTATGAATTTCATCCAAGGATCAAATTAATTAATTAATTAAAAACCAGTTGGATTGTCAATTGTGAGGGGATTGAGGTTGGCGCGCTGCATGGTGAAGCAGTATAAGACGAAAGAAGAAAAATAATCCTACCTTATAAGCAAGTGATCACAAATAAGGGAATTGATAGCTGTAAAGCTAAAAGAAGTGGTGCCCATTCTTTTCAGCTTCATGTCAAATAAGTGATCCACCTCCATTTGGAAATTGAAAACTTATGATGGATACCACTGCATTTTATCATATGCTTTAATTTAGAGTGAAACAGAAAGAGTGGGGCAAATTCGAACGGGTCCCATATATATACACAGGGAGAAGCTAATAATTTTTAGCATGGTGGAAGTAGTCAGATTTCGAACTCTAAGTCTCATGTAATGGAAGATCACATCACCAATCCTGAAACTTGAAAATCAGAAATCAAATTACTATGGAGGGGCTGATCGACTTGGACTGGCTCCTCATTCATGGTTAATGGAATGAGCCCAAACAAGGTAAGACCTGAGGATATAATAAAAGCCCATTAATCCAATCAAAGCCCGAATGGAACAAAGTACAGAATATCAGTGTAGAATTTGGGCATATTTAAAATGACAACATTGTTTGCTTGAGATCCAGCCCAAAAGATTTGGTCCGAAATCCAATTCAACATCTTTTTGTCTTTTTTCTTTCTTTTTTTTTAGGAAAATTATTCAATACATTATCTGTAGTTTAGCAGACTGTACGTGCGGATCGGGTCTAAAAGGGTGACATGTGTCCCTTTAGGGACTAGATTGAAACAGTAAAAATCTAATAAATTCTGAAATTGAGTACTTATCAACCTTTGAACCCGCTTATGGAGTCTAAAACTAGACTAAATATCAAATAATAACACTTTTTTTTAACTCTTTCCTTGTTGTTTCAAAATTCCAATCAACGTCTTTAATATCTACTAGTTAGCACCAACAATGGAAAACGAATGGAAACCAATTTGATGTGAAATTTTGACATTTTGAAAGGACGACAACTAGAAATTAAATTAGGCTCTGATTAATTAGTCTTCAAAGTTATCTAAAGTCAGATTCTAATGTTAACTTTTCCTACTTTTAGTTGCCATCATTCACACCCAATGTCTCTCTTCTAGCTATAAATAAGTTCTTCTAATATTATACTTAGGTTTATAATAGTCGTAGTTTAGGTGACATTGATCCCAATATGCTGACAAGAAATTCATTTAAACCTAAATCATTAAATATATCTTATCATTAAAATTACATAATCCTATACCTATATTATACCTAACTGATATAAGATCTCTCTTTGTCAACAATCATAATATATTTTTGATCACGACAGATCACATATAAGCTACCTCTTGTTGCTATTTGGTTACTATAAGTTTAGCCAGATTTGTGAATTGATCTTCTTCTTGTTCAATATTCTTATCTCAATGAATATTTAATTCTTAGTATTTAAAATTTGATAAATTGAAGATTTATAATAATCATATATAAGATGCAATTAGTATTGTAAGATAAGTTCCTTAATTTTGTCAATATATACTTGATTGTAAGATAAGTTTTAATTTTACCTTTCATTTTACCCAACCTTAGAAGTAACTTCAATATTATAATATCAATATACAAATTTTAAAAAATAAATTACTACTGCTTATTCTATAATCATATCCTCAACATGAAGTATTATGATTGCAATAAGATAATTTATTCAATAAGGAAAAAAAAGTAATGATGCCACTACTTGGTAATAATGGGTGTTTTTTTATAAAAATTTTGGCACTTGATGGGTAAGATTTCTTTGATTAATCCAAGTTATTAACAAGCAGACATTGAATAAAAAGAGAGAAATTTGAAAGAATATATTGAGAAACAAAATATTGGATATAGGAGGAGGAGGGGCATGGTTTTTAAGAAAAGGCCCATGAACCAATGATAACTAAAGGTTAAGAAAGGTCCCACAAACCAATGAAAAAGGTCGCTAAAGCTAGCTGCCCAAAGCAATGTTTGTCTTGAAGCTTTGTTGCTTTGCATTGTTTCAGATCAGCAGCTAAGGCCTGAGATAAATGATTCATGCAGCTGACCAAAATCTATTCTATGATTGGCAAACTGAGATATTATTCAGAACATAAATTCAACTTGTGGGCAGAGAAAGAATCGAGAGAACTCAAGACTCATGGATTTTGTTTGATTGTATATATATATATATATGAATTGAACTGATGAGATTTCGAGATGTTTTCTTCTGATTTGGAACATTTTGCAATAACAGATACCCATGCAATGCAAAGATATGCCTTAACTTACACTATTGTTTAAAGCCTGTCGTTTTTGACTCGACTTTGATTGTTTTATAGTCACGGTCACCCTAAGTTATGGTCGTTGGGTCTTAGCTCTCGAGTCTCAACTAATCAAACCCAAACTCACGTTGTCTTGAGTCTTGAGTAAGAGAAAATTTGACAACAAAAAAGAAAAAGCAAAAAGATGGCTAATTAAGTTAACCTTAAGATTGGGTTGTTTGATTCATCTAAGAATATTTTCTTTTGTCCAAAAGATCTTGTCCCGAGAGTTGTTTTTGCAAACCATATTTAAGGTTTCGTGCTTATGCAAACTTGGCCGTACTTAAAAAAGATACTTAATACTCCATTAACAATAATCAAATGTTATGTTGCTTAAATGAATTGATTAAGCATACGATTCTTCTTTTTAATGAATCCTTCTTTTGCCAAGGGAGTAGCAATATTTACTTATTATCTCTATTATTCTATCTCTAACACCTAAAACATCTTCTCTTCGGATTTTATAGTGCTCTGTGAGGGTATCATTAATGCAAAGATTAATTTGGAAAAAAAAAATTAATGCAAAGATTTAGAATTAAATGCAGGGTTCATTCGAAGAAAAATGGTTGTTATACTGAGAATTTAATGTAACACCATTGGTGATTGCAATAGATTATTTTTGCAACAATAATGCGCATTAAGTGCTCCTTTAGGTAATCATAACCAACACTATGAGTGGGAGTCATTGGTTATATTGAGTCTAAATTAAACAGCTAAATACTACTAGTACTACTATACTACTACAATGGGTCACCCCCATCAATTCATTGCTGTATTCTTTATTAAAATTTTATTTAAGTTGCAACTTTATAAAAATGCTAATTATAATTTGGATTTTGCACTTTTGCTAACTATGCTTTCATACACATCCTATTTTAATTGAGTTTTCATTTATTTGATACAAACCCTCTAACATTTTATTAGTCACATTGGACTCTAAATTGATCAAAGTCAAGTCACATCAAATTTCACATTAATTTCAATTTATAATTAACAAGAAACAAAAGTATTACATACATAAATCTTTTCATAAAAGGTGCATGAGGTACTGATTATAGTTTAATTTTTTTAAGGGTAGATATTTGCATTTTGTAGGGTTTAATAGACTATTTGGCCCCTAAATTTGTAAAAATAGCTCTTAAACTTTCCAAATTATCAATTGTTCACTTGAATTTGTAAAAAAAAAAGGACAAATTAGCCATTTGGATGGAAATTGGTTAAATTCCGTTAACAATTGGATGAAAATTTGTATGGTTCCGATAAATTTCGATCAATTTCCATCTAACTGTTAAAGGAATTTAACCAATTTTTGTCCAAAATGACTAATTTGTCCCCCCCTTTTTTTTACAAATTTAGGTGTGCAATTGACAGTTCTAAAAGTTCAAGGGCTAGTTTATCTATTTCTCATAAGTTTAAGGACCATTGTCTATTAAGCCATATTTTAAGGAATAAAAGAAATTTTTGTTATCAATGAATAAAAGAAATTAGTCATTCATACATTGTTTTGAGAAGAGAAGAAGTATATATGGGGGGAAAAGATTAGAAAAAAGAGTGAAGTTTGGCTCCCGTGATTGGCGATGTGAAATGAAGAGAAGTGGGGAAGCAAAGGCTATCCTATATTGTAATGCTGCATTTTTAGAAAAACATTGGGTGTTTCGTTATTTGTTGTGTTGTCTATTTGAAATAGGTGATAGAAAGAAGTAATGTTAAATAATCCGCTCAGTCTAATCTACCTATGATGGTAAGGAGGTCCCCCAATTCCATTCAACAATTGTCACATTTAATATCAGCTACCAAAATTAATATACAAATCTTAGGGACCATTAGTTCAAATGTTCTTTTTTTTTTTTTTTTCATTAGTTCAAATGTTCCTTTTTATCTATTCATACGCCCTTTTTTATGAAGTCATATTTGTCTGCGTTAGAATGTAATTCAACAAAAGCGAAACACTATAACATATTATAAGGAAGAAAAGGTGATCAATCTTCTCCCTTATGCTATCCAACTTTTCCCTCTATAACATCTCATGATCTATAAATTTTTTCTCGAAAAAAACACATTGAACTTTCATTTATATATATTAACGAAAAGTACAAATTACTCGATACTGATATTACAATAATTTTTCAAAATACTTCCTTTGCTTGAAAATGTCTCAGTAAAATTTAGGTGTGTCAACCAAGAAGGAGGAGGGGGTAAACAAAAACACTGAGAAAAAAAAAACTGAGAGAGACAACTAGAGGGGGGAGAGAAAAGAAAGGGGTGGTTAGGGTTTAAGTCACATCTCATGATCTATATTAAATGTTTACTATATATACCATATATTATTTTTAGTGACTATGTAAATTACTTAAAGGTCAAATTGAGGATTAATGTAGTGTCTCATTTTGGCCTTTTTTGGTCTTTTCGCACTTTTCGGGTGACTAAAAAGGCCCTCGATGAATTTCTTCAATTACTTTTCCTGCTACCCTTTTTTTGTAATTTATTATTTTTATATTTATGATTAAGTGTATTTTAATTACATATTAATTGTGTGTGGATATTAGGATTTACCGGTTCAACTCCTCTACCGGAATTCCAAAGGATTGGTGCTATGAATGTATCTGCAATAATGATTAATTCATGGGTAAACTATTGACATTCTAATTCTGTTTTCCTTTCGTCTTCATTTCTAGTTGGGTGGGTTTCTTCTTCCCTAACATTTCTCTGAATTGGATTCACATGGACTCCGTTTTGTTTCCTAAAATTTCCAGGTGGACGTTGATAAGATCCTTCCATTTAATTTAGCAGCGCCTTAGGATGACATAACCTAAAGTAGGGAGCTTTCACTTCTCACCGCAACAATTTGTGGTAAATCTGGATTTATTTGTTGATTATATTATTTGATACTTAAATTTAACATTTATTTATTTCTCTTTTATTTTACAAAAAGTTTTTTTTATTTATCATTCGACTTCTTTTTTATTGAGGTTTCTATTAGTTGCTTATATTTAGTATATTTCCACATTTCCAAAAGAACAGTTAGCCAATGCTAAGTATAATCATTTTGTGTTGCACTGTGTAAATTACATATGCTCCTGTAAATGCTCTCAACTAATTCAATTTTCCTACGACAACTATACATGCTCCTTGACTACAAAAAATTAGGTATTTCTTATGTAGAAGCCAAATTCTTCCACCTACCCGAGTTCATTAATTTAACAATTGCAATCAAGATTAAAAAATGACCGCAGCGTACTATGTTTTTTTAGATAATAAACATACATTTCAAGCCACAATTAATATTAACTTTATTTTGATGAATTATCTAGAGATGGAGAAGTAGAATATTAGCTTTATTTTTATGAATTACCTAGAGATGAAGTAGAATTTAGGTAATGCACTTTTAGAATGAAAGAGAGGTCATGTGTTTTGCTTTATATATGCGGATTATTTGTTTGAATGTATGAGTTTCTCCTAACTGATTAACTTACATCCAATGCAATATCTTCTTACTAATCGACTTAAACAACTAGAAAAAAATATATACCTAATAAGAAGATGACTGCAGCGCAAGCGCAAGCCACCTTGCTTGTTAGTTATTATCTTTTAACACATTCCACATATCAAGTCTTTGATTAATTTGCACCCGAGTCGTTAGTTCAATTGGTAGGTACACCGTGCCTGTACCCTGAGGTCTTGGCCCTTGGGTTCAAGTCCCACGAAATGTGAGTTTAGTTTGTAATTTGTTTATTGGTGTATTTGGTAGGTAAATGGTTTATTTATGATAGTTTCTTTTTTGAGTTGAATTCTCATTTAGATGTTTGGGCATATAAATTTGAAATTCTCATTTATTCGGATTATAATGAGATTTCACCTGCACTCAATAAAAAAATCTAAAAGAAAAGGTCCTTAATTAATTTGAAATTAAGTCGTGTTAGATGTCAAATTTGTCTAATCACAATATTTTAATCCAAAATCTTATCAGAAACCAAACCCTCTCCTTGACTCAATAACTCAACCACCAGTATGTATATATATATATATATATATATATATATATATATATTTGTCTTTCATGAAGGGGAGGAGGAAGAGTGGGGTTCGAACCTTTTAACTTTTTTATAAACTTCCTAGCCTATTGTCACTAGGCTGAGAGGTGGAGTTCAACACATTATAATTGGAACTAAATCTACAAATATATATATGTAATTTATATATTTATTTGCTTAATATAATTTTTTTTTTCTTTTAATCAGAAAACGTTTAAAAATCCCTTCTCCCTTTCCTAGTTTTTTTAGTTTTCGTTAGTATTTCAACTGCTCCTCCTCCTCCTTGGTTGTCACGTCAAGGAGGAGGAGGATGATTTCGTTTTTTCTAATTTCTTTGTTTTTCAATAAAGAATTCAGATCTACAGATCTGTTCAGCTTTTATTTGAGTCAGTTTGTTTTTTCTAGTCAGTTTCGAGTCAGTTTGTTTTTTCTAGTCAGTTTCGAGTCTAATCTCAGTTCTTTTCAAATCTGAGTTATCAAGTTTGAATTTTAAGATAGTTTTAAGCATGATCAACCTTTTATTTATTCAGATTTGTGGTAAAATCATTGTAATCCTTTTCTTTTGGGTGCCAAGGAAGAGATCTGTCCATCGAATCAATTATTTGATCATCGTTGGTCAAAACTTTTTGTTTGGAAAAACAAGCAACAACGAGGGGGTGATGGGCGTGATAGTGAGACATCAACATGATTCACGACAGGCGTTTTGGATTTTCAATGAAGATCCAGTTCTTCAGGTGCAAAAAGTAATCGATTACAGGCATGGAATTAAATATCCGTCGATACCTCGATATATCCGTCGATATATCTGATATCTGTACCCCTCGATATAAATATCCAAAAAAATTTCAATGTCACGGGATATCCGTCGGTATATCCGTGTATCCGTCGATATTTATCGATATCTCGATAAATCTCGATATATCCGTAAATATCCATATTCAATTAAATATTTTTTTTTCGTTTTTACATCTATGATTAAAAATATAAGCGACATTTCGATAAATTATTTCATTTTTTCATAAATATTAGCAATTGAAGTCATTTCTACATAACTGTGGTAATAGTAATACAAAGAATTGTTTCGTTTAAGTGATTCGGTTTGAGATAGACCCGGGTATAATATCATACAATTTCATTCGAATGGCTTTTGGTCATTTATTGAATAGTAATATTCCTAACATTGCCAATTTGATATTGGTCACAATAATTTTATGTCTGTTTGTTTTTTTTTTCAAAAGCTTTCTTCAAACTAATAACTGCATGTTTTCTTAAAAGTAACATTAGCTTTTTAATTCATACAATTTGATCAGATCCAGTTTTGGTCATCTATTTAATAGTAATATTCCTAACATTCCCATTTTGGTATTCGACAGAACACTTCTATATCATTTTTTTATTTGCCTAAAGCTGTGTTCAAAGTAAAAGTCACATTGTTGTCAAAATATCTGTTTCAATTAAGTCTGGGTTTTGGTCATCTCAAGAATAGGAAGATTCCTGACCCGTTTGAATTACCATTTTGTTTTTGGCTAGAAGGCCAGACATTTTTTGCAAAATTTTTAATTTTGTTCGAATTATGCAAAATTTTAATCAAAATTTCTATATATCCTTACCTTATTATCTACTAAATAACTTTTTTTTTATCAAGATAATGATGTTTAGGGAAGCAAAAAGTTCTTTTGGACAGAAATGTGCACGAAACTCAAGAGAAACCATGAAACCCGGTACACATAAAAATTATAATTTCTTAATATGAAGTTATTTTTCCTTTTGTTTTAATTTTCATTTATTTAATTCGCAAGCTGGAATTTTTGGTGCAGTTGACTGGTAGGAAATGTATGGAACCAGTGCACCATTGTTGAGAAATTTGGCAATACGGATATTATCTCAAACTGCATCATCCTCAGCATGCGAAAGAAATTGGAGCACATTTGCCTTAATCCACACAAAGCAGCGAAATCGACTAGCCCATAAATCTCTAAGAAATCTTGTATTTTGTTACTATAATATGAGATTACGGGTTAGAGATATGGAAGCTGCAGAAGAGGAAACTGAACAAGATCCATTGAATATTCTTGATATTTCTATTGACATTGGTGATGAAGAAGAATATCCTCTTTTTCAATGGATTAGGCCTGTGCATTTAGATGATCGTGATAGAAATCCCGATCAGCAAATTAGAAGTCATGCTGAAGAATTTGGGATTGATTTTGAGCCTCCAAGAAATTCAATGTGGTACTAAGGTTGTGTTTGTGAATTGGATTGTGTTTTTAGACTAAAATAATGTGAAATAATGCACTTATAAATATAATCTAGTACTTTCTTGATTCAGAAAAGAAATTATCTCAACTATTGCATTTAATGACGTGATTTATTTGGTAACCATCATTTTGAAGATAAAATAAATGTATAATTTCACAAAAAAAAATAGATTTATAATTAAATTAGTATGTTTGATTTATAAATATTATATATGCTTTTTCACAGTAAAAAATATTAAAAAAAATAAAAAATAATGTCTACATATACTCTATTTATCATATCTTGATTCTAAAATATGTGGAAATATGTAAATAAGAATTGGTCAAAATTTCAAGGCAAAATTCAAACGTTTACTATAAATATTCGTCGTTTTAGTGCATTTTGAACCACTTATTTTTGAATTTCATCGATACCTCGATATATCCGTCGATATATCCGTTCGATATATCCATCAATACCTGTATTAAACTCCATGATTACAGGGTTTTATTGAGATTTGATGTAATGAGGGATGATATTACTAAAATTATTGTAAAATCAGTTATATAAATGAAAGTTATCTATTTTTTCAAAAAAAGAAAACGTTGAAAAATAAGAAGCTCTTTCTTCTTTTTTTTTGGCACAGAGTAGGTAGAAGCAGTGAATAAAATACCAGACCGGACTGGCCGATTCAACCAGGAACCGGTGCCCAATCCGGTACCGGCATGTGTATAAAATTGGCAAGTCAACGTATCAGCGTTGACCCGATTGAACCGACCGGTTTACCAATTTGAGACTTGATCAACTTTTTTCATTTTGAAAAATATTAAAAAAACAATTGCAAATGGTAAGGATCTATCCCAACACACTTTGAATGAAGACAAAAGATTTAACCGCTATTATTTCATATTTATTTTATATTAAAAATATTATTTCAAAAAAAATCCTTGAACAGTTTAACCACCGATTCAACTGATTGAACCAGATACCGGTCACCTCACCAATATGACCTCCGGTTCGATATTTTATTTATTGATTACAAGCTCTTTCAACACCAACATTATCACTCTCATCCCCGCACGCTTAGCACGCTCCCAATTGATTATCCCACTATTCTTTTCCTTTTTTTATTTTAATCATTGTTTAACCACAATTGACCGTTGCTAACGCCGGCACTAACCCCCACACGTAAACCCCTTCACGAGAACAGATTCGCCGTTTCATTTCCGTCACGAGATAACATTTTGTCAGTCCCAAAAATAAAATAAAATATAAAAAAGAGAGTTAAAAACAGACAAAAATTTCGAAAAAAAAAATTTATTTTCACGACACCAGAATTGTAACAAACCAGACCTAACTGGGATACAGTTCTCTTGTCTCGCGGGAATCATTTTTTTTCTTTTCTTAATTTCCTTCTTGTTAACGCCATTCTCTCTTTCTTGGCTTTTCTTTTTTATTATAATTTTTTTTTCAACAGTATCTGAAGCTGCTTTTTAGTTGTTTTCAGTGAGCATTGTTGTCTCTGTTTCTTTCTTCTTCTCATTTACTCTTTTAGTCTTTACTAGTGTGTCTCGCGCGCTTTTAAGAGCACAAAAGGGATTAATGAAGCTTAACCTTAAGCTTTGTCGTTTGAGGGATTCAGTGGCAGAGTCTTAGAAATGGAGAGAAAGCAGGGATTTTTTTCGGTGGTGAGGGGGTTGTCTCCGAGTCGGTCTCGAGCCAAAAGTCCGGTGAGGAGTGCGTCGCCAATGTCGAGCTTGCTCCGCCGTAGGAGGGGTAGCAACCACCACGTGTCGCAGCCGGAGCTGTTGATTTTTAGGTCTGGGAGCTTGAGGCCAGCGGAGGCTTTGTCACCGTTGAGGGAAGGGCCTGATCCGGATGGAACGGACGGTGAGGATTCGAGGATGGAAGGGAAGTGGGCCCATTGGATGAAAGGTCAGTTGGGAATCGCTCCCTCCGTTTCGACTTCGACGTGTAAACGCTCCGATCTGAGGTTGTTGCTTGGAGTCTTGGGTGCGCCTTTGGCGCCGGTGCACGTTAGCTCTTTGGAGCCTTTTCCTCACCTCAGCATTAAAGATACTCCAATTGTTAGTCTCTTTCTTTCAACTCTTTCTTTTCTTAATGCTGCATTTAATTGGTTGATTTAAAAGCTTTACTTTTTGTAATTCCATCTGCTGAAATTTTGTTATTTTAGATTGATTTGTTGCTGAAAAGTGCTGATTTTTGGGTTATTAAAGTATCCTGCTAAGATTTTAATGTGGGGTTTTGACTTTTTAGAAGCTCTGTATTTTGATGGGTTAAATGAGATGGCTTTACCTACCTGGAATGTAAGGCCTAACTTTCCAATGTGTTTGATTTGCTATGTTCACTTTCAGCAGTTTATAGATCGAGGACAAAAAAAGGTTTGCTTTTTAATGAAATTATAGTAGGTTAGCTTACTAGGGGCGTTTCAAGCTTTTATGTTTCTGCTTATTTTCCCATCTGGGTCTTCTATTGCATGTATTAAGCCTGTTTCAGGCGCTTAAATTCGAGGAATTAATACTGAGTGAAGAAATGGGTTTCGATGTTTGGCTTTGCAGTTCCATGGAAGGAACTTTCTGAAACATGTTTCTCTTAATAATTTTTTCAGGAATCTTCATCTGCTCAGTACATATTACAGCAGTACACTGCTGCTTCAGGTGGGCAAAGGCTTCAAAACTCCATCCACAATGCTTATGCTATGGGAAGGGTGAGAATGATAGCTTCTGAGTTTGAGACAGCTAACAAGGTCACAAGGAACCGAACTTCTTCTAAAGCCACAGAGTCAGGCGGGTTTGTCTTGTGGCAAATGAATCCAGACATGTGGTATGTGGAGCTTGCACTTGGTGGTAGCAAGGTTCATGCAGGTTGCAATGGGAAGCTTGTTTGGAGGCACACTCCTTGGCTTGGTGCACATGCAGCTAAAGGGCCTGTTAGACCACTTCGCCGTGCACTTCAGGTAAAGTTGGCTGTTCTTGCTTATTAACCGTTTTTTCATCTCAATTTATTTCCTCTTATGCATATCAATTTACCCAATGGTTCAAAACTGTATCCTTCTTGCAGGGTCTTGATCCAAGAACAACAGCAAGCATGTTTACAAATGCAAGATGCATTGGGGAAAAGAAGATAAATGGGGAGGATTGCTTTATCCTCAAGCTTTGTGCAGATCCAGCGACATTGAAGGCTCGGAGTGAAGGGCCTGCTGAGATCATAAGGCATGTTCTGTTTGGTTACTTCAGCCAGAAAACTGGGCTCCTTGTTCACTTGGAAGATTCGCATTTGACCAGAATTCAGAACAATGGAGGTGATGCTGTGTACTGGGAAACCACCATCAACTCATTCCTTGAGGATTACAGGCCTGTTGAGGGTATAATGATTGCTCACTCTGGTCGGTCTGTGGTTACCCTTTTCCGCTTTGGAGATACTGCAATGAGCCACACTAGGACCAGGATGGAAGAAGCCTGGGTAATTGAAGAAGTCGCATTCAATGTCCCTGGCTTGTCCATGGACTGTTTCATTCCCCCGGCTGAAATAAGATTGGCTTCAATCAGTGACGCTTGTGAGTACTCTCAGGGTCCAAGGGTAAAAACTACTGTGGCTACTGCACCACATCGAGCCAAAGTTAGTACACTAGATAGAAACTCATGATCCATGTGGTAAGAATGACATCTTGAAGATGGAAACTCGAAGAAGAGGGTTTTAGCAAAGTGTCATACAACTTGACTAGATGTAATAGTTTTACTTGACTAACTTATTAGTAGAAGGTAAAGTCGGAACTCTAGTTGTCTGTGAGAATTTTGTATTGGAGCAATGTCTCTTTGAATTTGTAAATAGAGCACAATGATCTTCATATTTTCGCAGGATAATACCAATGTACTTTTTTTCCCCAAAGGAATGCCATTATGGACTAGTAACTTGCTTTTTCGGTTTTTCCTGGATGACTGGCTGACTGCTCGCTAAGGTTTCTTTTGCACATTCATCCTAAGGTCATTTCTCCTTATGTATCATCTTATTATCTCTTCTGCAAACAATGGTGCTTGTTTAAAACGCACTAATTTCCTATACAAAAGGGAAAAGCTTTATTGTAAGTACGTCCATGACACCATAGGCTTGAATTTGGCTATTTGGTTGAGGAAAATGAAGGGACGAGGGAGTTGCCTTTTGTTGTGAAGTCGTTCAAAGCTTGCTAAAGGTATTGTTTCGTTCCATAACGCAAACACAGTGGAATTTTATGTGTCGCAGGGTGAACCTGGAGGAATGTGGTCAACAATAATCTTGGATTTGCAAGTTCCATCATACATTTCTAAATAACAAGGTGTAAAGTACAACAACAGAATGGATGGGCTGCTCAATTCTCACGTTCTAACTACAAAAGGCAACAAGATATTGCAAGTTGTCTGAAAACTGAAACTCTTATGGTTGGCTAAAGTAGTTTTATTACCCAACCATGTTGTCTGTCATAAACAACTTTGAATTCCCAATCCCACATATCAATGAGAACACAAACTGTAGAGGCTTAATCAGTTCAAAGTTGAGAAAGAAGTTTAAGCATTGTTGCCCGTGGCCGGCATTTAGCTTTCAGAGGCTGAGCCTTGGGCATGGTAATTCCTGTTCCCTCTCTCATATCAATCATCTCCTCACCAATCCTCGACCACTCGAAGCATTGAATCAATGACCCCAGTGTTAATCCAACTATTCTCAATCCCAGGCCCTCTCCAGGGCAGCCCCTCCTTCCTGTACCAAATGGCAACAACTTGAATCCATCTCTGGCACCCTCTAGTCCTTCAAACCTCTCAGGCTTGAATCTTGCTGCGTCCTCCCAGATCTTGGGGTCATTCTGTATGGCCCATATATTGACCAATAGCATTGTACCTCTTGGAACTCGAAAACCCTCTACCGTGCACTCCTCTGATGATTCATGAGGTACTAGCAGTGGAACTGGTGGGTACATCCTGAAGGTTTCATTGATGATGCAGCGGAGGTAAGGAAGTTGAGCTAGGTCGGACTCATCAAGTAGACGCTCATGTTCCACGGTGTTGGCAATTTCAGTTTGAGCCTTTTTAAGCACTTCTGGGTGGTTAAGTAAAAGTGAAAGCGCCCACTCCATAGTAGTGATGGAAGTTTCTGTTCCTGCCATCAATAGAACCTATCCGGAAAAGTGTGACATCATTGTGTTATCAATAAATCAAAGAAGAAAGATACTGAATTATAGAAAAATGCCACTGAAGAAAATAACAATGAGTGGAATACACTATACAGTATATAGATCTTACAAGCATGAGGCCTTTAATGATCTCATCTGTGTAATACTCTGATTCTGATTCTTGTAGTGACAGCAGAATCTCAATCATGGTCTTCTTCCCCTCTCCATCAGGATCACTTTTCATTTTTCTTCTATGCTGTTCTATCAGATCCTGCATGAACTCATCTCTCTTTTTTCCACACTCCATCAACCTCCTTTCCAGTTTGCTGGACTTGAGCCATGGTATGAAGTCTCCCAAATTAGTTGCACCAGCTAACTCAAGCGTCTCCACTTGAATTTCTCGAAACCTTCTTGCTTCCTCCATATCTTCCATATTCTCACAGCCATAGTACCTTTTCCCTGCTATCATCCTCATCATCACATTGAATGTTAACTCAAAGAATGCTCTCCTTAAGTCAACAGGTTCATCTTGATGACCTAAAAGCTTTCTCATCAAATACTTTACCTCATCCATCCGTATACCAGATAGCAATTGAAGGCGATTAGTTGACAAAATCTCAATGGATGCAATTCGCCTCAGGTTCCTCCAGTGATCACCGTAAGGAGCCCAAGAGAGGTATGTGTAGTTGTAAGCCAAGTGTTTTGCAAGGAGCAAACGGGGACGATTTGCGAAAATGATGTCATTCTTGGTGAAACATTCTTCTGCAGCAGATGGTGATGTGACAACGAGGACCGGACGTAACCCAAATTTGAAGAAGAGTACGGGGCCATTCTGATTTGCAATCTTCCACAGAGTTCTATAGAGGGGTTTTTTTAGAAGGTAGAGATGTCCAATTATCGGAAGACAAGGAAAAGGACTTGGAGGCAGGTTATAGATTCTGTTTAGGAAGTGCTTTGTAAATACATACAAGGCTAAGAGTACAGGTAGGTAAAGATACCAGCTTGCCATGGAAAATTTTCAAGCTTCAAACTGTAGCAAGCTCTGTTCATGGTAAAGGCAAAGGCTTTATTGTTATTATCTAACTTTTGCCTTTTTCCTTTGATCCTCCAGCGAAGAACCCTGAATGGAATCTAATAGTAGTGGATGAAGACACTAAGAATAAACAGCAAAAAGGAAATGCATACTTCTACCCCCCAAAAGTAAAGGAATTGCATTTGAATACTTTATTGTCATATATCACATAATAAATTGGTAATTTAAGGGTGATAAGAACAAAAGTGGGTGAAACATACCTGTAAAGATTAAGTTTGTAATAGAAAATTAAGCATAAACACATTCGAATGTCGCATTCTTTATTTTTATTTAAACCTTACTAGACTCAGAGAGTCAAGCTAAGTCAAGCCTAACCGCATGTTAGAGATATTTGTATCGTTTTTTAAACGAGTAACCTGCAAATCAAGAGAAGGGCAGTAGCAGAAATGTTGCTCTCAGTGCATCAGCAGAGAAGGTTGGAATTTGTGAAAATTTCTACAAAATGCTTCAGGTTGGCTTTTCAGTTGTTCAAATACCAAGGCTTTGTTTCTTAGTAATTATCTACTAAATGTTAACCTACCAATAAACAAATTTAATAGACTGGACAAGAGGATTATGATGGTAAGATGCTTTTACAATTAACTAAATTATGTCAGTTTCTGTCCACCAAAGCTGCAGATATACTGTTTTATAAAATGGGTATTAATCAAATTAACTTATTCTATGATACTTTTAGGACTCCAATAATTCAATCATATGCTCTCCAACTAACGGTTGGACTCCACTGACCACTCCTTGCCTCATCCAATTTGAATCACATGCAAAATCTCTGACCCATTAACAATTCAGATGACCCACTGCAGACATTTTTCCAGGTTTCAATTCAATAATTCAAGAATGTAAACCAGATGCTTAAACACTCAAACAGCTAGCAATTATGCTGAATAAACCCAGCTTTCAATCTAGTTAACCAGTATCATCAATCATACTAATTACTTATACCTTAGCAAGAGCAAGGCAAAAACTACAAAGTATATAAACTAACACCTTTTACTATATTAGCAACATTGTTAATTTCTTTGTAAAAGTAAATATCATAAAATTCAAGAGCATGAACTAAGAACAAGCAGCTCTGACCTGTAATCAACACTGGATAAATGCCTAGAGCTTTCATGGAAGGTTCACTCCCAAAACCCCCAATATATAGGGTAGAAATTACACATAGCTTTTATAAAGAAAATGGTCTAAATTTGAGAAAGCAAATTGATCATGGGTTGGCGTGGCCGACATATAGCCTGCAAAGGGTGAGCCTTGGGCATGGTGAGACCAGGCCCTTCAGTCAGATCCACCATCTCCTTACCAACTCTCTCCCACTCAAAGCATTGAATCAGAGACCCCAATGTCAACCCAACCATTCGCATGGCTAACCCTTCTCCAGGACAGCTCCTCCTCCCTGACCCGAACGGCATTAACTTGAACCCTACTTTACTCCCTTCCAGACCTTCAAATCTCTCGGGCTTAAATTTCGTGGGCTCTTCCCAATTCTTCGGGTCATTGTGAATGGCCCATGCATTCACCAATAACATGGTGCCACTTGGTATATCATACCCTCCCACCACACAATCTTTTGCTGACTCATGTGGCACTAACAGCGGACCAACTGGTTTGATTCTCATTGTCTCGTTGATGATGCAATGCAAGTAAGGAAGATTGGCTAAATCTGATTCTTCCAACAGCCGATCATGTCCAACTACTTTATCCATTTCAGATTGTGCCTTTTCCAATATTTCTGGATGGTTCAAAAGCAAAGACATTGCCCACTCTAATGTCGCTGCTGAAGTATCTGTTCCTGCATTAAGCAGAACCTGGAAAATTCAAGAACCCAGATTAGAACAATGTTTTTAATGAAGTTAAAAAAACAGGGGAAACGTAATTAAGAACCTTAATTACCATCATTAGACTTCTAATGGTCTCATCCTTGTAGGTTTCAGGTTCCTTTTCTTGCAATGACAACAAGACTTCCATCATTGTCTTTTTCTTTTCTGTAACTAAAGAGCTTTTCCCATCATTCATTCTGCTTCTCCATTCTTCTACCAATTCTTGCATAAATTCTTCCCTTCTTTGATGTAAGTTTATTAACCTTTTCTCCATCTTTTTAAAAATCTTCAACAGAGGCATGAAATCTCCCATATTCGTTCCAGCCAAAAGAAATGTCTCCCTCATTATTTGACGAAACCTCTTCGCTTGCTCGATTTCTCCCATATTGTCACCGTAATATCTCTTCCCGGCTATCATCCGCATCATGACGTTCAGCATCAGCTCGAACAGCGCGGATTTCATATCCACCGTGCGATCCCGATTATCAAACAGCTTGCGGAGGAGCAACCGGACCTCATCAAGGCGCGTGGCGTAGAGCAGCTGGAGACAGTTGGTTGAGAGGAGTTGAAGAGACGATATCCGCCGTAGGTTCCGCCAATTGTCACCGTAGGGAGACCAGACTAGGCTGGTGTAGTTGTTGCCCAAATGCTTCCCGAACAGAAGGAAAGGGCGGTTGGCGAATGCGATGTCGTTTTGGGTGAAGCATTCCTCGGCTGCAGACGGAGACGAGACGACGAGAACACGGCGGGAGCCGAAATTAAGGAGAAGAACAGGGCCATGCTTGTTGGAGATCTTCGCCAGGGAATGGTGGAGGGGTTTCTTGAGAAGGTGGAGATGGCCGATTATGGGTAAACTGGGGAAAGGGGATGGAGGATGGTTTCGAAACTTGCGGAGAAAATGGGTGGTTATTGAATAAAGGGCTACAAAGAGGAGAATCTGTAGGAACATTGTGAATAACTTTGAGATGTTTTTTGATGGATATTTCTGGTTCTGAAAGTTTATGTATTTATTGGTTGGGAAGTGAACATATTTCCAATATGAAAGGATATCTCTTGGTTGCAATTCCTTGAAGAACAGAGCAGAGTGAAAGACTAAAATAGATCAAAGTCTTTACGCAAATTTGTCAAATGAAGAGTACTTTTCGGTTTGACAAATGGGAAAAATCTTGGAGTGGAGTAGGAAAGAAAGTCCAGCAATAACATCATCAAGTCCTTTAATGTGGACAGTTGGAAAATTTATGAGTGATTATTATTCCCCTTCTAGATTTTCAACAGAGGAAAATTCCAAGTAGCTAGCAACGAGATAAGATCATAGGAGAGGTATTCCATGATGTTTTTTCTTGCCTCTTTAAGCATTTCCTTAATCCATTCCACTAGGATTCCAGAATCCTGTGATGGGAATTCCATCTATAAAAAAGACAAAAATGGAAATGTCTTGGTGAGAATTTGAAGATTGTCTTGCAATTATTTGATTTATTTACATTGCTTGTATACTATTCCAACAGGGTGATTGCGTTTAAGATCAATATTTATTTCTTCTTGGTAAAGTTTGACAATTGACATCAACTGCGCTGCAGCTAATATAAATATCTTTTTTGTTTTTCTTCTTAGAAAATACAGTCACACACTCAAACATAACTAAACTACATAACAAGAAAATTGATGGGGTTGATGTAGATAGCTAGACAGAGGTTTTCTAGTTTTATGGGAATTCTTGAGTGATTTCCGTCATGTAAAAGGCTAATCTCCAATAATATCCGTATCATATTGTATCATCATTCAATAACTGAAATCATTGGAGATTTAAGCCTTTGTGGGAATAGGGTTGTTATTAGTCTTAGTCTCACTAAATCATACATTTGACAAACTAGGTCGAACAAGCTTCTACATTCTAATCCGAAATGGGAAATCGTGTGTCAATTATCATTCACAACCTTCATTGCCTTGCAGTGAAGGGAACAGGCTTTTCAGTTTAGACTTTAGACACGGTGGTTTCAAGCATTTTGGTTAGGAGAATCATGCATGTTTTATTAATGCTCATTCTATTTAGTACTTTCTCTGTTCATGGAAGTGATCCTTGATCTTTACTCCCCCGAAAATGCTGTGATATTGCTCAATTAGCCAAGTTATTAGAGCACTAGAACCTGTAAAACTTAGAGGCTGTCCTTTATTTAGCTATATGAAGGTTGTTACATTATAACCTGGAAATGCTTCTTCATATGCTAAGGCAGAACCTGTAGACTAGGCCTAATGGCCAATATTAGAGTTTTTTCTAGTTCACTTGATTATGTGATTAATGAGTTTCTAAGTGAATAAAAAATGAAAGCAAATGCTAATCTTTCCCAGTTTCACTTAGTTCAGCGAGGTGAGATTGCGAATCTAGTCTTAACCCTTAATCATCATGAGCTTAGGAACTAATGCAGTTATTTTCCACGCGAATTGTACAGGGAAGCACTTAAAAAGAACAAATTTTATGCATCCCAATACAGCTTGATGTGTTCGGCCAAAAAAAAAACAGCTTGATGTGCATTTTAGAAACTTCATTACTCGAAATCATCGCAACATAAATAGTATATCAACGTACGTAACCAAGATTCAGACATTAGTGAATTATTATATTAATAATCTCAAGTCACTAGAGAGACAGATTGACACCTGTAGACCTGCTTTTCATGAATTTTATACTCTATACAAACTGTTTATATAGTAGCCGCATAATCTTGAGACCTTCAACAATTGTACTACTGCTGGTTTAATCTATATATTCCTGGTGACTTCTGCTATATATAAATATGCCTGATTTGCTGGTTTAAGTGGTTATGAACTTATGAAGTGTTTCATTTTTTTAAAGATATAGGTTAAGGCATGTCAAGGGACCACTTTTGCATTTTGGTTTTGAGTCGACAATGCCCATATTCAGATTTGAAGCTGTGGTCCCTCAAGACATTTTTTTCTCTGCAGTATCAAGAAGAATGCGGATTGCATTTGCCATTGTAATATAACAGAAAGATATGGAGCAGGATTGAAAGAGGTTGGTTCCTACTTGCTAAAGTTTGAGTTTTGCTCATTTTCTTTCACAGTTTGAGGATGTTTCTGATATGTCTGATCCCTTACTTTGCATAGTCCAAGCTTTCTTGACTGTATATTATGGTCAATTAAACCGGCAAACGAAGAAAGCAAAGAATGCAGTGAATGGAGAGCTGGGCAGATTTTGGTATAACTGAAGCTTCTTTCCTCAGCATCAAAAGTTTAATACAGAAAAGATTCTAACTTTTGTAGAAAAGGGTATTATTTGTTCTAGTTACATGTATGGAAGAGTACCCTACTCAAATGTATGTAGCTTTTATAGAGTATAAATAATACTACTAGGTAACATCAGATTTGATGAACTCAAGCAGAAAAATCTAAGGCTCCAGACAGCATTATGACAAGTATGCACAGGAAATCTAGAAGTTTGTTCTAATCTGAGTTTAAGAATTTTGGAGATTTCGAAGATTTGACTAATCTGTTTTGTCCTGCTTACCTGATCCCTGGTCACATAAGACAAAACAGGTTCAAGGATGTAATATGTAAAGTATTGGGGGCAAAAAAATAGTGAAAAAGTGAGAAAAAAAGTAATGTGAAAACAGCATTGTTCCGGATTAAGAATTCAACCATGGGGGCCTAACCCCCTAACGTCAACAATGGCTAGGACCACAGCTCTCTGATGTGGCAAGCACTAACCCAACAATGAAGAGACCAAAAGTAAATTGATTAAACGTTAATTAATAAACCAAAAACCCAATGTTCAAAATCTAATTAACCATTAGTAACATTGCACCAGATGATGTAAAACTCAGCAGAAATATTACTTTCTTTTCATTTAATCTGTTTTCTATTGTTTTCACTCTCTACTTTTTGGTAACAAAAGTGGTAATTTGGATAACATTGACATTAACATAACACCTATTTTTGCATAATGATTTGTGAAGCAAAAAGAAGATACATGATCCGGACTTGACTGCTTTAATTTGATCATATATATATATGAAAGAACACATGACATCAACTTAATGTTCTGTCATTCAACATCAACTTTCTGTCTAACATATAAGTAATGAACTATATACCAAACAAAAAGTTAGATGGGTGGATTTACAAAAATGAAGCAAACCAGCAAAACATTTCATTTTCAGTTGTGACCTGTGGGGTTCTATTGCAGCCTTCCATGTTATTTTGTAATAGCTTTTGTATCTGTCACTCGAAAATTTAAATGACTACTACCTTACTATTTCTTTGAAGTCTTTGCTTATACTACTTGGATCATTACTAGTCTACCTAATTAAATAAATGCAACAAAGTACAATATTTGTCAGGACATATGGTTGATTCATTCACCAGATTACCCCTCCAGTAAACCTGTGAATTTTTATCCTTTTTCGAGAAAAAAAGGCACACATTTGTTTCGTTTGCTTCTAAAGTTTTAGATTATAAAATCCTTTTCATGCGCCGCTAGGTGTCACTACACCACTTAGCCAACTTTCTTCACTTCCAAATTTCTTCTCCACCTGAATCTTTATAGTACTAAAAAACCCTAACCTTGCTCAAATCCTGGAAACATACTATAAGCCAAATCTTTGTTCTAAAGCAATGGATTCCCTAAAAAAAAAGGGAAGATGACTCCCATCTTTACTACTCCAAAAACCAGCAATATGGACAACATGGCCATTGACCAAACATGCACCAATCCATGTTGTTTCTTTTGCATCATGGAAGAGCCACAGCAATCTCTCAGAAGAGCTGGAATAGCAAGCTGTTTCAAGGAAATGCCTCTCAATGGAGATGACCAAGAACATGTTCTGGTTCTGAGTGGTCTCTGGAACATTGCCATGACTCAACCAGATGACCCAGAGTTCCCTTCCCTTGGCATCTTTGATTGCATGGCAAGTTTCATCGACAAAGGAGTCAATGACAGAAGCTGGCTTCTCAGAGATCAGAACATTTACATACCTTACTATTCTGCTCATGTCATAGGTTCTTACACCATGAACAAGGTTGAGTTTGCAGAGAAAGCTGTCCTAGCAGGTGTGATACCTCCATTAATGGAGCTTCTAAGGGGAAAGATAAGTTGGGTTGAGCAAAGAGTTGCGGTCCGAGCTCTCGGTCACCTTGCAAGCTATGAGAGAACTTTTGAAGCATTAGCAACATATGAAGAGGAAGTGGTAAGGTTAGGAATGCACTTAGCTTCTACTTGCCTTAATGAAGTGTATGTTAAATTTGTAGGTGTTAAAGATAAGAGTAAGAGATCAATATATCACTGTGATTTGCTTACAAGAGGAGTTGGTGGTTCAGAAATGGAGAACAGAAAGGCTGAAGAATGGGCTAGCCAACTTCAATGCTGGTCTCTTTATCTTCTCAATTGCTTTGCTTACAAGGAAAGATCTCTGAATCTTATTTGTAAGCAAGAGTTTTTGACAGATTTGTCTAAAATGTGGGGTGGCTTAGCGAATCATTCATCACCAGCTGGAGTGGGATTGATAAGAATCTTGTGTTATAGTAAGTATGGAAGAAAAAACATCTCTGAAAGTAAGGAAGTCTTAGAAAATCTATGTCATCTCTCGAGATCATCAGATGATTGGCAATACATGGGGATTGATTGTCTTCTATTGCTGCTCAAAGACCCAGATACGAGGTACAAGGTTATGGAAATTGCCACCATGTTTCTTATTGATTTGGTTGAACTCAAAATCCTTGGAGACAGATCAGGGTTAGGTGAAACAATCACAAAAGCCCTCCTCTTAGATTATAAACAAAGCAAAATCAGAATCAAGAACACCCATGTTCAAAAGGCATTAAAGGAAACATGGGAGTTAAAGGTAGAAAGGAGAAAGAGAGAAAAGATGATTTCTGATGAAAAAGTTGAAGAAAGAAGAGTCCTTGCAAACCTGATAAAGCAACAAGCAAACCATTTGTTCTGGTTAGGAGATGTCGAAGCTGCTGTAAAAAGCTACACGGAAGCATTAAATGCATGCCCTTTGAAGCATAGAAAAGATAGAATGATTCTCTATAGTAATAGAGCTCAGTGTTATTTGCTGCTAAGAAACCCTGATGCCGCCATTAGAGACTCAACTCGAGCTCTTTGTCTCTCCAATCCTGCAAATTCTCATGGTAAGAGTTTGTGGAGAAGATCACAGGCTTATGACATGAAAGGGTTGGCTAAAGAGAGCTTGATGGACTGTATAATGTTCATCAATGGCTGCATCAATTCAGAGAAGACTAATAACAAGCGTGTCAAGATTCCATACTATGCAGCTCGTATGATCAGCAAACAGATGGATGCCACATGGCTGTTTGCCAATGCTCAGTCCAAGTTCAAGGCCACAAGCAATGATCATCTGAGAAAAGTACAAGAATCAGACGATGATTATGAGATTAACAGCAATGACGATCAAGATGATGATCAGTGTATTGATGAAATTATGAGGATGATGATGGAGAAGAAAAGTATAGCATCTGGTAAGCATTTACTTCTGATTATATCAGAAAATAGTACAAAAGTGACTGCAACTCAATCTTTTTGAAATTCAAATAGACATATAGTAATAGTTCGTACATATATATACATGCAATTTCTGCAACATGGGGCATGCTTCAAAAGTGATAGAGTACCTTTTTAGTTTTCTTGACTGTAATGTTTATGACTTTTTGCTTCTTCTGGTAACCTTTATTTCAGGTCTGTCAACCATAATTGAAGAACCTTTGATTGTAAAGGAAAGAAATTGGAGAAAGATGGAGAGGGCAAGAAGGAGAAACAAAATTGCTATGGCTCAATCTATGTAAAACCAACATGTTCAAAGCAATTAATGATGCCTTTGTTACAAGGGCATCAAATTTTCCTTGTATGGTTAATCTCAAATTCCCCCATGACATTTATTGATCATTATATATATTTTTACTTTAAAGAAGATCATGAAAGTGGAATGCCAGTGGTGTTTTTTGGATCTTTTGTTTTTCTTTTCTTGATCAAAATTAAAATAGGAAGGGTGGAGAGGGGAGGACCACTTGAGCACAATGTTGAGAAAAGATGAATTGAATGAAGAAGAAAAACAAAATGAACCAAAGCAGATCAGAAAAGCCAACCTTTTTTATATATAATAATCATCATGATGATCACTGATCAGTTCATCAACACTCAACTTTCTACTGTTTGTCATTTTCATGATGAGATGCTAAGGCAGACAATTAGAGCTGAAGCCTAATGATCAAGCTAATATATAAGAACACTTTTCATATATAATCCTGCCAGACACTTCTATCACCTTCTCTAATACAAAATTCTTCAACTGCGCAATCAGAGAATTGGGTTATTAAGATCATCATCTTTGGCTTTTCTTTTACAATAGCAAGAAGTTTGACCTTTCAAGTTTCGACATTGGACCCAACTGGACAATTCCTACATATATATACATACTGCATTTTAAGAGATAATGCAAATATTACATATTAAAAGAGTTAAAAGCATATTCATATATATACAAATTGGGGTATAGTACAATATTCCATAACCCTAAAACGTAATTAATTAGATAATTATCAATGTATAATTAATATTATTATTATTATGCATGAAGCATATTAAGGATGATTGCATATACATAGTGGAATGCAACTCATAACAAACTTTTAGGTATATACTAGTAGTAATTTACTAAGGTTTTCCAACTTTTTATAAACAAATCATTTTTATGCGCTTTTAAGTTAGGCAGATCTGCACCTTACCTTAATATATAAATCTTGACTGCGGCCTGCGGCTCCACTATCAGTCTATCAGCCATCGCCATGGAGCAAAAACCATATTCTATATATACTATGTAGACAGTAGATATACTCTCTCTATTATTATACGATTTTTCCTTTCATATTGAGGCTATGCCCATAGTTCTGTAATTGGCTGATCAGATATAGAGGCGGTTTGGAAGTTTATGTAGAAAGTCTTCTTATAAAAAGTTTAGGATTAGAAAGTTTTTTCTCAAGAAAGTTTAAGTTAAATTCCTAAGAAAGTGTTTTAATATGTTTGGTTGGGTTTTTATTTTCTTTTCTTTTTTTTTTATATAGTGGATGTTTATACCTCAATTTACAATTGAGGGTAAATTGGTCTTATCATAATCATAATCAAGATGTGTGGTTAGGATTTAATCAAAATTCCTAAAGAAACTAGGTTTCTGCACCACCCTAGTTCAAATGGAATTAGGAAAGTCTTGTAAATTAATTACAATGGCTGAAATTAATTAATTATTAATTAAATAATAATTAATTATTATTAAAAATCCCATGAGTGCCGCCCCTACCCAGGTGAGTGGCAGAGAGAATCAATTGGAAACAGTTTCCTTTAATATTACTGCCTGCTAGGGAGGCAAACAAGTAAAAAAGGAAAATTGTTTGTCATCTGCCCATGAGATGAAAAATACCTCATGGACATACATAGCAAGGCCCAAGTCGTCTCCCATACAGAGGAGAGGCCGCCCTCTGCCCTGCAGAGAGATATTTTTCTCTTCCTGCAGGAAGGAGGCAGAAAGCTAAAGTTTGTCAGCAAGAGAAACATCTATGTACGTGAGAGAGGCATGAGATTTTCAACCTCACACCTCCTCCATATATTCGACCAACCATAGTAGAGTAATTGTCTAGCCTCCTTCCCTCCCCGGGAGGCGAAATTGCAACTTGTATTTTGTTCAATTAAGGACAAAATAGTGAAATTGACCAATTGAAGAGGCTAGAAGCTGCGATTTCTTCTAGGGAGCACACCATGATGATCCTTGAGCTATGTAGATCATCTTGGTAAAATTTCACCTCATTCTGACATCGGAGTAAAAACTTATGCCCGGTTTTCAGTTAAGGACACTTTCGGGAGTGAAACCAAATTCACCATGATAGAGAGCTCGAATTAACTTGGGATTTTTTCCATGATCTTATGGAAATATTCTAAGCCTACTGGTGAAGTTTTGGTTAAATCCGAGATCGTTTGCAACTTTTGCATTCTTTTCAATTAAGGACATATGGCTTTCTCACCCCGGTTTAAGCCATTTTCTTAATTAATTATTATTTTCATGATTTAAAGAGCTAAATATGGCCAAGTATGAGTAATTTCGTGGCTTTGATGATCAAAGTTCAAGTCATGACGTCAACTGGCCACTACTTAGTCAAATTAGCTAAATTCAGCACAAAAGAAGCAACAAAAGCCTGCTGCACTGTGATAGGCAGAAGGAAGAATTGTCATCAACTACCCAGGAGGTAGAATTTCGTCTCCTATCCTAGCAAAGTGGCGCCCTTATGCATATCATGTCCTCTCCTCAGCAGTTGGATGCAATCAGAAGAAGAAGGAAGCTTCACTGCACTTTCCTGGAAGCTGTCATCTGCATAGGAGGAGGATTTTGCCTTTCTCAGCAAGGCAAGCCCATTAAATGCTCAAGCCCAAACCGTCCCCTATATAAAGGGAGGCCATTCTCAGGTCTCAGCAGATTCCGCATCTCAGACATTTCTCCCGAGAAATAAAAAACCAGCTCCTACAGCTACAAACTTGCTCCGCGCAAAAAACCAAGCTCCGTGCTTATTTTCTCTCTGGCTCTGCGCCGTTTTCACCCTGTTCATCACGAGTTCTTCACTCGTTCTTCATATTTTCTTGATTAGATCTTGTCTCAGGACAAACAAACACTCTTTTAGTGTTTTTCTCTTGTTTCAATCTTGTCTCCGGACATACAAACACTGTACACGTGTTCTTCATTCAGAAATAACAGATCAGTTTGTTATTTTCTTTTCAATTTCAATTGCAATCAAAGCAGATCTCTCAGATCTGATCCAAAAGAGAAGAGGCCCAGTTATGAGAAGCAGTTCGTGTGGATCCAATGATTTAGATTCTCCGGTGTGACTTTGATCCAGTCCCCACAATCGTTCTGATCTTTTAATCTGCTGCTCCGCGCACCAAATCTTGTTCTTTTTTCCTCTCCAAAGCCGGCGATCCCCGGTTCTCTTTCTCCTAGTCACTCAGCAAGGTGTCCGCCTCACTCAAAGGTCCACACCAAATCACTTTCCCTGGCACTTGAAGCAGGACAAGACAGCCGATCTCTCCTCCTCTCATCCTCTCAACATCTCAGGGTAACTTTTCTTTACTTTTTCTTCTCCCTTCCCCTCTTTCTAAGTCTTACCAAGTGGTAAACATGCCACCTAAGGTTGATGAAGGCAGATCTAGCCATGTTATGCAAACCAGAAGCAAAAACGTGGCAGATCCTTCACAATTGCCTTTGGAATCTGATTCAAAGATCTTGTTGCAATACCTCACTGAAGCCATGAATGAAATTTCTTTGGCACAGGAACAAAGGATGCAACAACTTATGAGATCTATAGATCAGATGAACAAACCTCATGAACAACTTAAGGAGGCTAATGACTCTTTTAAAGAGCAGATGACTCAAGACCGTGAGAACATCCTGCCTCAGATTGGTCAAGTAGAAGATAGACTCGGGGGGCAAATCCAACAGATAGCCCAAGATCCGAGACAAGTTAACATGCCTGCACTTCTTCCTCCACCTGTGGCGCCATTAGCTAATAATGGTGCCAATCAGGTGAGATTTCCACCTTAAGTGGAAGTGGTCGGTAACAACAACTTACCACCTCATAGGGAAGGGGTAGCAAGAGGTGAGAATGAAGCTGATCTCATCCCTGGGCACCAAGAAGCAGTTGACCATGCACCTGATAACGTGGAAGAGGAAGTCAACCCAGTTGGTCCTCGAGCTGCAGCTTATGTACCACCCCACGTGAGGAATGGTAATGGTAATGGTAATGGCGCAAGAAATGGCCATCAACGCCATCCTGCTCCACGCCATCCACCTCAAGGTGTCGATACACAAGGCCCAATAAATCAGAACCACATCACGGAGATGATTGAAGACATGATTGGCCCCGCTTACAGGTGAATAGGCAGGCCATCTTTTCAAAAGCCTTACCCTGAGGAGTATGATAGAATATATCCTCTACCTCGTGGGTACAAGGTCCCTGACTTCATAAGCTTCTCTGGCACCTCTAGCGATCAGACGACTCTGGAGCACATTGCTCGTTTCACTGTGCAATGTGGAGAAGCCAACTCTGGCTACCACAAGCTTCGCCTATTTCCCAAC
The DNA here is from genome assembly GCA_001974825.2 of Corchorus olitorius. Taxonomy (NCBI): domain Eukaryota; kingdom Viridiplantae; phylum Streptophyta; class Magnoliopsida; order Malvales; family Malvaceae; genus Corchorus; species Corchorus olitorius. The sequence goes on along the minus strand of AWUE01019955.1, from coordinate 3,383 downwards.
TCTGTCACAGGTGCAGCTTTTACTTGGTACATCAACTTACCACCCAACTCGGTAAGAACCTGGGAGGAGATGGAAAGATTGTTCCACACACAGTTCTATAGAACTGAGCCTGAGGTTTCCATGGCAGACTTGTCACACCTCTACCAAAGAAAAGGGGAGTCAGCTGAGGAGTACTTAGCTCGTTTCAAGAAGCTAAGGAATAGGTGTCGCACACCTCTCCAAGAGATAGAATTCGTGCGCCTAGCTCAGAATGGACTTGACATAGAACTTTGAAAGAAGTTCAAAGGAGTTGACTTCAGAGACTTTTTCGAAATGTCAACCAAGGTGACAAGATATGAGACTCTTCTTCGAGAGGAGAATGAAAGGAGAAGTTCATCTTATGGCACTTATTATCAGAAGCCAAATTTTGAACTTGGAATAGCTGAGGTCAAGGCAGATCGCCCCATTGAGTGTCCATGTCTTGTGAAGGCAGGAGTAGGACACCCTCAGACCCAGGAAAGGTTTGCTGCTATGTACCAGAGACAAGCAGAGAAGAAGCCTTATGATGGAAGCAAAACTTATTCGTTTGATACTTCAAAAACAAATGAAGTTTTTGACTTCCTACATAAGTCGGGTATGATTAAGTTACCACCTGGACATGTCCTTCCTTCACCAGAAGATATCAAAGGAAGAGAATACTGCAAGTACCACAACTCCTGGAGGCACCCAACCAACAACTGTACTGTGTTCAAAAACATAGTACAAGAAAAGATAGAGAAGAGAATCTTGAAGTTCCTTGAGGCGCCAAAGAAAGATATGGGAGTTGATAAAAATCCTTTCCCAGCTCCTATCCACATGGTCGCACTCAACCTCCCAAAGGATTGACAACTGGCTAATAAGGAGAGGGAAGAAACAACTCCCAAGAGGTCAAACTTGGCTCCAAGCACCTCCTTGGCAGCCAATCCTCAACATGAATGTAAGTCTTATCACCACTCTGCTAAAGCTAAGAAGTTGGTTGATAAAGCTAAGTTAAAAATCATGGGTGTGCATTCAGATCGGCCTTGGAATCCAAACACGGCCGCTGACAGCCTTAAAGCACCAAGGAGGAAGTTAGAACTTTTCTCATCTGATGATGAAGAAGAGCCTGTGGAATATCTTGATACCTCTTCTAGGAAGAAGGTTCAAAGAAAGTTGGAGTTTTCATCAAAGACTCCACTCCAAAGGAAAGAAAAAAGTAGGGCAAAGCACACTCCAATCTCGAGGGGCAAGCCAGAACTTCTTTTCCTCCTCCTAAGCAGAACAAAAGAGAGTATGGCGAACCATCATCAAAAGTGGCGCCACCTCCTTCTCATCCTAGCTCATCTGCCCATCACAAGGTGCAAAGGTCTTCCAAGAGAGAGCACAATCAACAACCACAAGTTGAACATCATTCCAAGTCTCTTCCGAAGAGGACTAAGCGTGAGATTAGACCGTGGTTAGATCATAAGAAGGAAGAATATCGCCATGCGGCTGTGATGAAAGAAATGAAGCTGAGGGGTGATCATGCACGACCAAGAATGGTCAAGCCACCATCAGACACTCCAAAAGGTGTGTGGCGGAAAGTGCAACATCCCAAGTACCCTGTTCAAAGGAATAGGAAAACTTGGAGAAGACGAGAACTTCGAAAAAGAGCTAAGGCTCGAAATTAAGAAGTACTTGATGCCATGCAAGTTGATGAGAGTGGAAATGAACCTTCAAAGGATCCACCACCTACCAACGAGATGGATGTATCCCTCATGGACTTAGCAGACATGAGAGTAAAGCTATGCAAGGAGAAAATCCTTTCTGAAGAAGCAAGGCTCAAAGCTAAAGCACTTGAGCTAAGTAAGAAAGAAGCTGAACTCCAAGATCGAAGGCAAGCCTTGATTGATATAGTCTATGGCAACGAAGATTATTCTTGCCAAGAATTAGCAAGTAGAGGCGCCATCAACGAGGAGGCAGTCCTTGCATATAGAAGATTAGCCATGAGAGCATTAACCATAGGAGATGAAGATGGAGGAGATGATGATTTCGAGGTTTGTAGTATTGATGACGATTCATACTACCAGAAGTTTCCCTATGAAGCTTTGTCTAAAAGACTTGAAGACTGGCCATCACATGAGGCCACTCAAGATCTGCTCCACATCTCAGAGAACATGCCACCATGGCAAATATCAATTTTGCTTGAAAAATCGAAATTAGATAAAGAAAGGAAAGAGTTCGAAGCTAAGAGATTAGAACACATCGAAGCTGAAAACATCCTTTTCGAGAGACAAGAAACTATAGATGATACTGCTAAACAACTTCTTAGGAGAGTATTCATCGAAGAGCTTAACATGAAAGCAGACAAGGCCCCAGGAGACCAAGATGGAAGTCTTTAGACTCCACACTGGGAGGATAGTGGCGCCACCCACATGGAGGATGCCATCCCAACTTCATCTCACCAAAACATGTGTGATGAAAGTTCGGGAGAAAAGCCTGTCGCCATGAGTGAAGAGGAAACATTAGCCGCCGAGGACTTTGACAACAAGTCTGTTGAATCATTGACCTTCGGGCAGTTCATGGTTAACCTTAACCATACTACTATCACTCTGCCATGCACATTTGCTGCTAGATTAAAAGAGCGAGTGGAATCATTTGAGCCACCCTCTCCCCAGAAAGATGAAGATATCATTGAGATCCCCTCAAGTAATGAGGAAGACTCGGGGGCAACACCTCAAATGAGGCAAAAGCCATGATCTTCACCAAACCAGATGAAGCAAACACTTGCCACATCAAGCCTTTGTATATTAAGGCACATGTTGATGCATTCCAATCAGTAGGGTACTTGTTGATAATGGTGCAACGGTGAATCTCATTCCCTACTCATCATTGAAGAAACTGGGCAAGTGCACTGATGATTTGATCAAGTCAGAAGTCACCGTGAGTGATTTTTCTGGCAACATTAAGAAGACAAGAGGCATATTGCCTGCCCAGCTAACCATTGGGTCAAAAACGTCCATCCCTGCCTTCTTTGTAGTTGATTCCTCATCAACTTACAACATGTTGCTTGGTAGAGATTGGATTCATTCCAACTGGTGTGTCCCATCATCCTTACATCAACTACTGATGTTTTGGAATGGTACCGAAGTTGAAGTGGTCAAGGCAGACAAGAGACCATTCAAAGTTGAAACCAACGCAGTAGATGCAAGGTTTTATGATGGAACCACCGGACCTATAAGGTTCATGGGCCAGGACAAATATGGCCGGCCATACCCGTTCATTTCCACAGGAGAAGTCAGACAAGAAGCCTTGAAAGAGGTGATGGAAAATCTTGTGCGGCCTGATGCTTTGATCCCCTTCAAGCCGCTTCCATTTGCTCCTATCATAGAGGAGATCCCATAAGT
>AWUE01019954.1:0-47766 GCA_001974825.2 Corchorus olitorius | reverse complement strand
CTCCATATAAGTCACCATAACACCGAGTGGCGAGGGTAGCTGGATGACGAGTAGGAGATAGCTGAGGAAAGTACATCCAAGCCCACACCTGAAGGATCCACAAAGGACCATGAGTACCTTTGTCAACACTCTGAGTAAGGTTAAATAGGCCACGGTAAAGGTTTCCCAACACGAACTGACCAAGAGCTAATCTTTTTCCTGAGGCCATGAGCTTAGCAAGGTGAAGATACTCAGCAAGGCAGACACGTGAGGGAGGACAAACCACGAATTTGCAAATCAGGCAGAGCATGAAGGCCGTGAGTTCCTTAGCCTCAAGAGGAACATATGTAGATTTAGCATACTCAGAGATAAACTTGTTGAAGTAAAGTTTGTCACTAAAAGAGATGGAATAGAGCAAATCTTCAGCTTCATCAAGAGGAGTGGCGCAGGACACCCATTCACCATCCACAGGGAGGCCTGTAATTGCTGCTATGTCTAGAAGAGTTACTGACATTGGCCCACATGGGAGATGAAAGTAATTCCAACACCTATTCCAAAAGGAACTAAGAGCAACGAGCAAGGCACCATCATAGGAGAATTCTTGCTTTGATAACAAGACGAATGACAACAAGTCTTGTTCACGTAGTTGTTGTCCACAATACATGACTATGCGATCCACCCAGGCACACCATTCGGTTGGGCAGTAGGCCCATGACTGAAGCTTGTTAACCCACTTGCGGAAGTCATAATCATATCCTTGAAGAGGAAGCAGGCCACCTCGGTGCAGAGGGAAGCAGTCATTCATCTCATCTGAAGGAAAACCAGTGAAGAAAGGAGCGAGAGCATCTTTGGGAAATTCTACCTCATGGTAAGACTTAGCAACAAGTTTCTTCACAAGGTCAAGAGTTCTCTCCTCCTCAGGAGATGTCACAAGTTCTCCTACAAAATTAACAAAATTGTTAGAATACAATTTGTTAATAAGCTTGGTGAAAATAAATATTTTTACCACCTTAAAATTATTGCCTAATTTTATTTCTTGGAAAAAATAATTATTATGGCTGCCAAAAATAATTATGGTAATATTTTAAGAAAATAAAAAATAATTTTTGGCCACAAAACTATACTAAGGCCGAAAATATTAATGTGCATACCACATGAGTTGTAATTTTTCAACTAAAGTCATGGTATACTAAAATTCAAGGTCTTTGGTTAATTATAAAAATTAAATTTAATTCTACCAAAACCTAAATTCCAATTTTTGGCTAAGTATACTAATTTGGTCAAAATTAACTAAGCAAAACCCTAATTCCTAAGGAGCATGCCACCCACTTTGCAATTTTTGCAATTAAGGGCTCGACATGCTAGGGTTTGCTTAAATTCATCAATTGGGATGTGCACGTGTCAAATTAAACCTAATTTCATGTGCTAAGAACTTGATTTGATGTAATTAATTGGCCAAAAATAGCAATTTTGGCCGAAACCCTAAAGATATGGAGAAATTGAGTGCCGCCCAACTTGCAATTTATGCAATTAAGGGCTCGGTACTCTAGGGTTTTAAATTCTAGCTAATTGGGTAGTGCACGTGTGAAATTAAACCTAATTTCATGTGTATGAAACCTGGTTTCGTGTTAATCATTGGCCAATTTTATCAATTGGGCCAAAATTAGCAAGAATTTCAACCTAAAACCTAATACTATGCCGCTACTTTGTAATTTATGCAATTAAGGGGATGCGGCATATTAGGGTACTAAAATTATGAAAATTAAGCTTCCTATATTTTTTTATTTGGACTTAATTTTATGATTAATTCCCTGAATTTTTGGTTAATTTAATCAATTTGGCCAAAATTCCCAAATTTGCATAAACCCTAGGGACTAAATTGCAAAATTACCGCCCAAAAATTTAAATCCATCAATTGGGGCGTGGCAAGCTAGGGTTTATCATCATTGTCCAATTGGGTTTAGGGTTTACCTAATCCTAACCTAATTTCATAAGGAAAACACCAATTCCTAGTCCAATTTGGCTTCCTAGACCTAATAGGATTTGTAATCCTAGTCAAATAAGGCCAAATTTGCCGCCTAGGGTACCAAAATTGGGGGTCGACTAATTGCAGCCCTTATGTCGACATGACCAACATGATTTCATACCATGGAATTCTCAATTTCATGCAGCAACATGTTTACCTAAAGATTTATGGCAAAATTCAAGTCCAAGGCCGAAAACTATATAGTTTTTACTAAGGATTTTTGCTAATTTCTTTACTAAATTGATTTGATTTCTAAAATCAAATTTTTACCTAAAATTACAGCAGCCATATCATGCCAAAATCACCATCAAAGTCGACCTAAAACATGGCAATTGAGCTAGGGTTGATGGCATAAAGGAAATTGATGAACTTAAGTGCAAAAATTAAAAAGTTCATGAACAATTACCTTGATTTTGTGCCGATTTGGGATCAATCACCATAGACTTGAGCTTAGACCTTGCTTGAGTCGATTGGGAGCTGCCATCATGGGAGTTTGATCCAAATTGCTTGATTCGTGCCAAGGATTTAGAAGCCTCCGAGAACAAGGAGCCGCGGCTTGAATTGCTTGGCATGAGTGATGATTTTTGGTGATGATTTTTGTTGATACCTTGAACTTTGGAAGCCATTGAAGCTTGAAAAGATGCTGGAAAATTCGGCTAAGTAGGGTACCAAAGAGGGGGTGTCGACGTTGGCTAGAAAGTAAGAGGAAAAATTTCGGTCCAAGACCAATTTCCTTAAATACAAGCTTAAATTCTTTTAACACAAAAACTTAAGCTTGGGGGGGGGGGCATTGTTTATACCTCAATTTACAATTGAGGGTAAATTGGTCTTATCATAATCATAATCAAGATGTGTGGTTAGGATTTAATCAAAATTCCTAAAGAAACTAGGTTTCTGCACCACCCTAGTTCAAATTGAATTAGGAAAGTCTTGTAAATTAATTACAAGGGCTGAAATTAATTAATTATTAATTAAATAATAATTAATTATTATTAAAAATCCCATGAGTGCCGCCCCTACCCAGGTGAGTGGCAGAGAGAATCAATTGGAAACAGTTTCCTTTAATATTGTTGCCTGCTAGGGAGGCAAACAAGTAAAAAAGAAAAATTGCTTGTCATCTGCCCATGAGATGAAAAATACCTCATGGACATACATAGCAAGGCCAAAGTCGTCTCCCATACAGAGGAGAGGCCGCCCTCTGCCCTGCAGAGAGATATTTTTCTCTTCTTGCAGGAAGGAGGCAGAGAGCTAAAGTTTGTCAGCAAAAGAAACATCTATGTACGTGAGAGAGGCATGAGATTTTCAACCTCACACCTCCTCCATATAGTCGACCAACCATAGTGGGAAAATTGTCTAGCCTCCTTCCCTCCCCGGGAGACGAAATTGCAACTTGTATTTTGTTCAATTAAGGACAAAATAGTGAAATTAACCAATTGAAGAGGCTAGGAGCTGCGATTTCTTCGAAGGAGCACACCATGATGATCCTTGAGCTATGTAGATCATCTTGGTAAAATTTCACCTCATTCTGACATCGGAGTAAAAACTTATGCCCGGTTTTCAGTTAAGGACATTTTCAGGAGTGAAACCAAATTCACCATGATAGAGAGCTCGAATTAACTTGGGATTTTTTCCATGATCTTATGGAGATATTCTAAGCCTACTTGTGAAATTTTGGTTAAATCCGAGATCGTTTGCAACTTTTGCATTCTTTTCAAGTAAGGACATGGCTTTCTCACCCCGGTTTAAGCCATTTTCTTAATTAATTCTTATTTTCATGATTTAAAGAGCTAAATATGGCCAAGTATGAGTAATTTCGTGGCTTTGATGATCAAAGTTCAATTCATGATGTCAATTGGCCACTACTTAGTCAAATTAGCTAAATTCAGCACAGAAGAAGCAACAAAAGCCTAATGCACTGTGATAGGCAGAAGGAAGTATTGTCATCAACTACCCAGGAGGTAGATTTTCGTCTCCTATCCTAGCAAAGTGGCGCCCTTATGCATATCATGTCCTCTCCTCAGCAGTTGGATGCAATCAGAAGAAGAAGGAAGCTTCACTGCACTTTCCTGAAAGTTGTCATCTGCATAGGAGGAGGATTTTGCCTTTCTTAGCAAGGCAAGCCCATTAAATGCTCAAGCCCAAACCGTCCCCTATATAAAGGGAGGTCATTCTCAGGTTTCAGCAGATTCCACATCTCAGACATTTCTCCCGAGAAATCAAAAACCAGCTCCTGCAGCTACAAACTTGCTCCGCGCAAAAAACCAAGCTCCGTGCTTATTTTCTCTCTGGCTCTGCGCCATTTTCACCCTGTTCATCACAAGTTCTTCACTTGTTCTTCATATTTTCTTGATTAGATCTTGTCTCAGGACAAACAAACACTCTTTTAGTGTTTTTCACTTGTTTCAATCTTGTCTCCGGACATACAAACACTGTACATGTGTTCTTCATTCAGAAATAATAGATCAGTTTGTTATTTTCTTTTCAATTTCAATTGCAATCAAAGCAGATCTCTCAGATCTGATCCAAAAGAGAAGAGGCCCAGTTATGAGAAGCAGTTCGTGTGGATCCAATGATTTAGATGCTCCGGTGTGACTTTGATCCAGTCCCCACAATCGTTCTGATCTTTTAATCTGCTGCTCCGCGCACCAGATCTTGTTTTTACAACCTCTTTGTCAATTTCAACAAATTGACTGGCACGCCCTTACGCTGTCATAAAGAATTCTCCTTGAAAACTCTAGTAAGAGATTTTTGGCGCAACAGTGGAAATAACAAATAAAATTACATCATATAGCCCTTGGCTAAACTAAATTCATGGCATTAGCAATGATAGATGATTCCAGGTGGCGGGGTTTCAAAGATATGTAATCCCAGGTCAAGATCATCAAAATGGGTTGCCAACCAATCAACATACATGTTCACTTCCCTGTAAATATGAGAAATCCTGCAAATCCAATCTCGCTGCAGCAGCTCGTGGATGGCATCAAGTATTCGATGATGTGGACCATAATCTGAGGTAGCACCCCGAATCTTAGTAGTGGCAAGAAGTGAATCTGTTTCCAACTCAACACAACGAAATCCTTTCTCCCAGCACAGGCAGAGGCCATGGTAAATCGCCCATAACTCCGCTACCAAGCTCGATGAAATCCCCACTCTAAAAGTGAATCCGCAAATCCACTTTGCTTCCGTGTCTCTAATCAAACCCCCAACAGCTGAAAGACCCGGACTGCCTCTCGCACTGCCATCAACATTAATCTTAACAAAGGGGAATACAGGTCTTTGCCACGAGATGAGTATCTCATGTTTCAGTTTCAAATTAAAACATTGTAGTACATCACTTGCTTCCTTTGCACGCGACAGAATATGTTGGCTGCTATTCAAAGGCCACATAAAATTAACATCATGCAAAGAACAATTTCTCCAATACCATATAAACCACATGCCATAAAGAAAGATCATTCCCCAATCCAGATCCAGAAAACATTGTTGACTAGAACAGTTAGATAGAACCCAATCCTGTTCTGCAACAGTGAAGAAATTCCCAGTATCTTATTTTCCAATAAAAATAAAGTTAAATTTATTAAAATACCTTTGATCAATATTCAAAATTTTAAAACAAAACCTTTTAAGTAATTTTGTCGCAAAACCACTTTCATTAAAAGGGAGGTGTTAAGGCACTTTTTCACTTTGGAGATAAAATATTTGGGTCAGTTAAACTTTCTTATCCTAAACTTTCTCTAAAAAAAATAACCAAACATGCTAAAATTGTTTCCTGCCCTATACTTTCTATAGAAAGTGATTAAATTATATTAAAACAAACGGGCTCATATCGCCATGTAATTACTACGATTTTTCCTGATTTATATATATATATATATATATATATCTTGAGTTCTTCACTCTTCCTAATTCGGTCCTGCTAGGGTTGTATGGATCCTTTCGAATTTAAGGTATGGGCCTCCACTTCTCAAAATTATGAATTTTGTTGGGCCGAAAGTAGTGGAAGTGCTTTTTCGGCCGGAAGTGTTTAATAATTTTTTTAGGCTAATTGATCATATTGGTCTCTAATGTTTGTCAAAATGCTCAAATCAAGGTCCAATTTTTAATTTAGTTAATTAGGACCCTAACGTTATCGAAAATGCTCAAATAAAAGACAAAAATAGAGTAACTATTTCATTCCTCGTCAAAAATTGATTAGAGCTTTTAATAACTTTGTTAGGGTACAAAAATTATATATAGTATGTAATATGATATAATATTATAACAATATGTTTCATTTAAATCTATGAAGGGCTATAAACGAGTCGAGCTCGAACGAGTTTGAAAATGAATCAGTATTTTGATTGTTTGAGCTTGACTTGTGTTCGTTTAAAAATTTTAATAGAGTGTTCGAGCTCGTGGTCGTTTATTAATGCAGTGTCCATGTTCGTTTATGTTCGACTCGTTTAAATGGACTTATTTGTCAACAAAAAACGAACGTGTTCATAAACACTAATTGAGTATGTTTACGAACAAACAAACAAACATTATTAAAACTTAATTTCTAATGAAATATTTCTAATACAATCAAAATATTATTTGAAATAAAAAAATAATTACATATATATTATTATAATCTTAATTAATGAACATAAACAAGCTATTAACGAACAATAAACGAATACTATAAACATTTTACGAACATAAACGAACCGAACACCACTTGTTCGAGCTTGGCTCGTTTATTAAACGAACACTGAAATTTTGTTTGAGTTCGTTCGTTTATTTTATCAAACAAACATAAACAAGCCCTAAACGAACACAAACACGAGTTATTCGTCGAACACCTTGTTCATTTACACCCCTATTTATCTATGATTGATCATTCCTCAAAGAAAGAAAAGAAATTTATCAGTACATAAAAAATCTATGATCAATATTAATTTAGACTAGAAAATAGCCTTGTCACACTTCGCTACAGCACCTAATTTTATCAGACTTATAAAAAAATATTAATGAGTCAAATAAAAAAATATTAAAAAGATAAAAGAAAAGGTTGAAGGATTAAATAGTATAGAATTAATAATACCCTTTTTGCCCCCTTAACGTGTAGCGTTTGGACGTTTTGCCCCATGAACTTCAATTTTGTATATTTTGCCCCCCAAAACTCTCAATTTTGGACGGTTTGCCCCTTTTCAAAAGATGAGGTTAATGGCACCATCATGCCGATGATGTGGCATTGCCACATAGAACCAAACCGATGATGTGGCATTGCCACGTCAGCGACATCACGGTGCCGTTAATCTAATCGTTTGAGAGGGGGCAAAATGTCCAAAATTAAAGTTCATGGGGCAAAACGTCCAAATGCTACAAGTTTAAGGGGGAAAATGGTACTTTTGTCTAGAATAAACTATTTGAGGGACTGAATCGCATAAGATAAAAATATTTGAGGGTATCTAGTTAAAAATAAAGTAAAGGACTAAATTATGTAAAATATAAATAACAAAAGGACTTATTAGCATAGAGTGAAATGTTTGAAGACTATTTGATAAATAAATCATTTGTTATGGCTTGACAATGACAAATGGTTCATCCCAGTTTTGCCATAGATGAGTTGGGATTAAGATTATATATATAGACATAGGTATACATATGTATGATAGTATTTTATACCTTTTATCCTCTCAACTTCTCAAATTGAAAGCTTCCATTATATTTACTATGAAAAAAACATACTCTTCCTAGCTTGAATGCATGTGTCATGCTTCATACAACAAGCATTCAGTCCATCACAGTACATCGCTTCCTTATTTGTAAACTGGATCTCGCTTAAATAGCCTAGGGCATTCAGCGCCTATACCTATATCTTATATAAGTCATTCCATCCCCTCCCTCACAGACAGAGAGGCTATTTTGATTCCAGGCGGCCATAATAAAAGAAAGACTTTTTCACCACCTTCAGAAAGATATCGTTAATAAGATTCATCAAAGTGGAGAGGGAGGGAAATAAGTAACCTAGACAGAAATGCCCTTCTCCTTACGTCGAATCCCCTTCGGCCCCTTCGACGCTTCTTTCGCTGGATACCCTCTCCATCCTTCGAAAAGAAAAGAAAGGGAAAGGGTACTATATATATTCGAAAGTATATATATATATATATATATATATATATAGTTTGTACTGTATAATAGCCCGCAATACTTGTCATATTTAAAAAATGGAGGCACTTTTGTTTTTACAACAAATACAATTTATATATATATATATATATATATATTATTCAATCATATCGTTTCAGATTTCATTAAAAGACTGAAAAGAAGAAGAAACAGGGATGAATACCTGGACAGAACTCCGACTCACATTTTCTACTGCATTCTTTGCTCTGGAAAATAAAATAATTAAGAAACGAAAGAAAACATAACAAAAACTCAGAAAAATAAAGGGTGAATAACCCACAACAGCGACTGCCACACCAATGATCGGAACATCATCGTCTACTTCAAAGAAAAGTGATAGTAATAAATCAACTAATCAAGCATCTTGGCCCAATTTAGATTAAGGTATAAATTTCAGATCTTGGAATCATTCGTTGTAACAATTGATTAACATACCTGGTATATTCTTCTAAATCGGATGTGTGCAAGTATGAGAAGGCGTGGAAATTCATTCTACAGAAAAATCCTGAAGTTTGTAGGGATAAGACTCCTAGGGACCTAAAGGATAAATGGCGCAACCTCCTTCGTAGATGAGACGACATCTTAGTTTACTGTGTTTGTTAAGGGGATATGTTCTAGACTTTATGTAGATAACAACATATATATCTTTGTTTCATTGATCAAGCTTAACCTCCAATTAGTTTTGCTTGATTTTGCAGTACTTTTTTTTCAATTCCGCTTTTGTAGTACTTGTTTAGTTAACAAGTCTATGTAGCCCTGTCGCTTGATTTTGTAGTACGTACGTGTTTAGTCAACAAAAAGAAAGTACAACTCCAAACAAAAATGGATAAGAGGGGAAAAGGGAAAAAATCACAGGGAAAACACACCTAAAAAGAAAAGGAACACGCACTAATAGCTGTGAAGTGGAGAAAAAAATGTGCCAAAGGAAAAGGAGAGAGAGGGACGGATAAGAAGTGAAAAGGAAATATGGGAGAAGCTTCTAGAAAAAAGCTTAGCAAAGAGGAGAGACAAAAAGGTTCTGAAAAGACTACCATCTGCTGGAATGAGGCTGCCACAAAATGTGAGAGAGGAGTGGGAGGGAAGTAGAGAAAAAGGAGTGAGAGCGAAGCAGAGAAAAGGAAAACATTGAAGGGGGAAAACCCAATTGAAAGTGGAACGGGACACACTGCACAATGGTAAGGAAAATTAAGTCTGACAAAATGACCAAGCAACCCAAAATCAACAATGATGTGGCAAAATCGTGGCCATGAAAACTATCCCAAAATCATAAATGGACTAAACTAATTGTATTTTTTTCCAATTATTATTATTATATATACTATATATTATTTTTAGTGACTATGGAAATTACTTAAAGGCCAAATTAAGGATTAATAAGGTACCTCCTTTTGACTTTTTTTTGTCTTTTCGCACTTTTCGGGTGACTAAAAAGGCCCTCGATGAATTTTCTCCCTTACTTTTCCTGTTGCCCTTTTTGGTAATTTACTATTTATATATTTATGATTAAGTGTGTTTTAATTACATATTAATTGTGTGTGGATATTAGGATTTACGGGTTCAACTCCTCTGTCGGAATTCCAAAGGATTGGTGTTATAAATGTATCTGTAATAATGGTTGATTCATGGGTAAACTATTGACATTTCAGTTCTGTTTTCCTTTCATCTTCATTTCTATTTGGGTGGGTTTCTTCTTCCCTAACATTTCTCTGAATTGGTTTCACATGGACTCCGTCTGTTTCCTAAAATTTACAGGTGGACGTTGATAAGATCCTTCCATTTAATTTAGCAGCGCCTTAGAATGACAATAACCTAAAGTGGGGAGCTTTCACTTCTAACCGCAACATTTTGAGGTAAATCTGGATTTATTTGTTGATTTATTTGATACTTAAATTTAGCATTTCCTTATTCCTCTTTTATTTTGCAAAAAGCTTTTTTTTATTTATCATTTGACTTCCTTTTATTGAGGTTTCTATTAGTTGCTTATGTTTAGTATATTCCCACATTTCCAAAACCACAGTTAGCCAATGCTAAGTACAATCATTTTGTGATGCATTATGTAAATTACATATGCTCCTGCAAATGCTCTCAACTAATTCAACTTTCCTACGACAACTATACATGCTCCTTGACTACAGAAAATTAGGCTTCCCTTATGCAGAAAGCAAATTCTTCCACCTACCCGAGTTAATTAATTTAACAATTGCAATTAAGATTTAAAAAATGACAGTGTACTATGTTTTTTTAGATAATCAACATACATTTCAAACAACAATTAATATTAGCTTTATTTTGATGAATTATCTAGAGATGGAGGAGTAGAATATTAGCTTTTATTTTGATGAATTACCTAGAGATGGAATATAATTTAGGTAATGCACTTTTAGAATGAAAGAGAGGTCATGTGTTTTGTTTTATATATGCGAATTATTTGTTTGTTAGTATGAGTTTCTCCTAACTGATTAACTTACAGCCAATGCAATATCTTCTTACTAATCGACTTAAACAACTACAAAAAATATAGCCCTAATAAGAAGATGACTGCAGCGCAAGCGCAGACCGCTCTACTTGTTATTATTATCCTCTGCAATTTACTAATAGCTTCCATCAACTTTTAATGTGGGAGAACCATTTTGCCTCATTTTGGTCTTTTCTCGCTTAGAATTTACTAAAGTCTCCTTTTAACTTTCGATGAGGGACAATCTTTTCGCCCCCTTTTCGTCTTTTCTCGCTTGGTTAATTACCCAATAATCCTTATGATTGTTGTAGTGTGTATTGGTTGTGTTTGGTTTTGAAAGTAATTTTAGGCTAAGTTGACTAATATTTATGAATAAGTATGTTTTAATTACATATTAATTATGTGTGGATATTAAGATTTACCGGTTCGACTCCTCTATCGGAATTCCAAAGGATTGGTGCTATGAATGTATCTGCAATAATGGTTGATTCATGGATAAACTACTGACATTCCAGTTTTGTTTTCCTTTCGTCTTCATTTTCATTTTGGTGGGTTTCTTCTTTCCTACTATTTATGCGAATTGGTTTGACCTGAACTATGTTCTGTTTCTCAAAATTTCCAAGTGGACATTGATAAGATCTTTCCATCTAATTTAGCAACATCTTATGATGACATAGCTTGAAGAGGTGAGCTTACACTTCTCACCGCAACATTTTGAGGTAAATCTGGAGTTATTTGTTGATTATATTATTTCATACTTAAATTTAATATTTCCTTATTCCTCTTTTATTTTGCAAAAAGTTTGTTCTTTTATTTAACATTCAACTTCCTTTTTCTTAATGTTTCTATTAGTTGCTTATGTTAATTATATTTCTATCTTTCCAAAAACACAATTAACCAACTAAGTACAATCATTTTGTAATTCATTGTGCAAATTACATATGCTCTTGCAAATGCTCTCAACTAATTAAATTTTCCTACGACAACTATATCTGCTACAAAAAAATAGGTCTTCCTTATGCTTATTCGCCCCGTTTTGGTCTTTTACCATATGACTCATTACTTTAAAATCCTTCCAATCTTAACACTTTTTCTTGAAATGCATTGTTTTTTTGGATAATTATTTGATACACTGACGGTGTAAATTTTGGACTCCACAAGCGGGCTGAGGAGTTGACACACCATTTTCAAATTTAGTTTTGTTTTTAAAATTTTTAATTATTTCCTAAATGACACATGTCAACCTTAACCCCCGCATATGTAGTCTGTTAAACTTCACTGATGGTGTATCATATATAAATCTTGATTTTATATGTAATTTTAGCATTTGGATGTAATTAATGATGTTCCTACCATTTTTTCTTTAGTGCATTGTTTTTATATGTAATTTTAGCATTGCGATGTAATTAATGGTGCTCCCACCATTTTTTTTAGTTGTTAGTTTTGGCCTTAAGTTCCATGTCTAAATTCTAAAAAATTGTATGTAGCGTAAGCACGAACTAACTCGCTTGTTATTATTATATAAGTATCAACTAAAGCTTTACATTTTTATCTTCCCACAATCTTTCTCTCCCCATTCCCCACAATCTTAACTGAATAATGGGTTACGATAGAAAAGTCAACCTTTCTGAACATTAAAAAGAAAAACAAAAATATCAATGGTATGTTCAGAGGAAGAACTTAATTCGAATGCTTTTGTGTAGATCGTGCAAAGTTGAGGATAGAAGAATGACCTTTCTCCTTTTACTTAAAGATATCTTATCATGTTTGATAGAAGTTGGAATAATTGGTGCTACTATTTGAACAAAAAATAGGAAATTTCACTCATCTTTGAAGGCTCAGAAGATTCATTGGACTTTTCAAACAATTCTTCAAGATATCCAGGCATTAAGAACAAAGATCAGCTTAGAAGTACTACAACAACAACATCCTTTGTAGAGCGAACTCACCAAGCTATCCTAACAGGCATCGCAGAGGGATGCCAACTAACTTGGCCTTAACTCTATGTCTTTTACTAGCTTTTTGTTTTATTTTCTATACTTTATGCTATAATATTTCCTTATGTTTAATTAAACTATTTGTCTGGTATAGAAACAAAAAAAAAACCCTAAACTATTTACTTCAACTTCCTACTATTACCCATTATCCAAGACCATCCTAATCATCACCATAACTGATTTTCATGTAGAAAGCATCCTTCTCGGCCACCAAATTCTTCTTCATAAGAGGACAACACCACTACAGCAATGGTAATCCTAGAGGCTTCAAATCCAACAACATCCCTAACCCTTTTCACTTCACGTTTCACCTCAGCAACCTCTAGCTTCACCTCAGCCACGTTTGAACGCACTTCTCCAACTTCAACTCTAACTTCCGTTGGCAGGAGAAGCTCCCCATGTCATTCTTGGAGTGTTATTGGACCTTCTTCGCTATTTGCTCCACCACTTGTTTGCCTACATCCTCAACCTTCTTGCCTATTATAACCCTTGAGAAGGCAAAATACAGAGGAATAGAGGAAGCAAGCAAGAGAACTCAGACTTAGTTACTTTTTTTTTTTTAGTAAATTTACAAGTTAACCTAGTTTGAGTCGGGTTGGCCCACTATGAGGATAAAGCTCTCCCAACAATGGTTTTTTTTTTTTTAATTCACAAGACTCGAACCCGAGACCTTGTTTGAGGGCAGACTTAGTTTCGTTTTGATAACGAAGGAGAAGAGGGGTATTAATAGAGCCTCTTCTTGCAGGCGGAGGAAGGCCATGGATGTCTACTAAAATTAAAGAGCAAGGAACAAGTAGACTAGTCAATGGGCTAGGGTATCCACCTAGGCCCGGATGAAGTTTTGGTGGGCTTGGCCAAGAATTCCAAACCTGTTGGACGGACTTAGACAAAACATTTAGAACGGATCAAGCTGGTATAAGTGAAAAGGTCGGAGTCAGACCCGTTTCTTATATAAATTCTATATTATTTAGTTTATTTAAATAAATTTATTAATTATTTAACTTAGATTTATTAAATATATTGTATATTTTAATTTTTGTTTTAGTTGAGATTGTTAGGGATCAAACCTATCCATTGGAACTAAGAGTCCAACATTTTACCATAAGGTCAAATGCCCGATGACATTGTATATTATACAAATTTTCTTTTCATATTGAGGCTCTACCCCGTAGTTTTTGCTGATTAGATATATCGCCATGGCTCCACCATGATTTTTTCATATTTTATGTCTATATATATATATATATATATTATAAAAAATTATAAAAAATTATAAAAAACAATAATTATAGGAAGTGAAAGTACTAAAAAACCAATCAAAAGATTTAACCTTATTAATTTGATTACTATTTAACTAGGTTTTTTCGTCATTTCAATAATGGTTTTTTCGTTATTCTCACAAACTTCTAAGGGCATTTTTGACTTTTAGCAATTTAATATAATATATAATATATTTAAAAGTGGTTTGACTAAATGGTCTATTTGACATTATATAATTTTCTCTCCGGTTATCCGATTAAGGTGATTTAAGTGTCTATTAAAAGATTGTTCCATGATCTACAACTTTCATGAAGGACTCGAAAACTAAATTTAATGTTTCAAGTATCCAAAATACTTACGAAAAATTTGTTGTTTCGATTAACGGGAATAGACTGTCCACTTAATATTATATAACTTTTGCTCTAGATGTCTTATTGAGATGATTCAAGTGTCTCTTGAAAGGTTGTTCTATGATCTACAACTTTCATGAAGGACTCGAAAACTAAATTTAATGTTCAAGGTATAAAAAATGCTTCCAAAGAATTAGTTGTTTCGGTTAACGAAAATAGACGATCTATTTAATATTACATAATTTGTGTTTATGATGGAAATTGGACCCACGGAGGGGTTTTTTTTTTCAAACTTCCCAAAATACCATCGGTCTTTAACTCAAATAACAAAAAAAAATCAAGTATGAAATGACCGATATACTCCTATCAATTTGTTCTTAGATTAATGAGGCCAATTCTTTAGACCGGTTTTTTTACCGGATCCTTATTTAAGTCCAAATCTTTCAAAACACATGACATAGAGCAATTGGTCATCGTCCTCATTTGACAAACCCATAAGTCACCAATAATATGTTGAAAACTGATTGTGGACTATTACATATCAAGTGCAAGAACATGTTCGTGCAGTGATGCGCACAGGCTCTTACCTAGTATATATAACTTTGATTATGATTTTTTTTTTTGAATTTACAAGTTAACCGTATTCAGCTTCGAGCTGAGATAGTCTATTATAGGGGAGGGGTCAACTACTATGGGGGTAAAGCTCTCCTAAGTCTACTATGGTGATAAACTCTCCTAACAATATTTTTCTCCATTCACAAGACTCGAACTGGTTAAAGGAAACAAGTGATGAATAACTTGAACCAACCACCAACCATGTTGATTATCTCAACTTTTCTTAATTCTTGGGTTCCTGGGTCTTGGGCTGTAGGGTTGTACAGATCCTACACAATTTAAGATATGGGCCTCCACTACTCAAAATATGAATTTTTTTTGGGCCGAAAGGTAATGAAGGCGTTTAATATTGTACAAACTACAAAGGCCTTTTTCGCTTCTTCATTGGGCTCATTTTTCAGATTTTTTCCCCGGCCATCATCATTTTCAGATGTTCAAATTAGGTTCTGAATCCGGCCAAAAAAATTAGGTTTTGACTACTTATTTTCTTTTTTTGAGAAAAAAGGTATTGAAAATTTTTAGTACCAACTATCTTATTCTAATCAAGTAATAAATATAATCATAATAGTAGAAGAAAAAGACACGTCCGTTAATTAATTATGATCAGAAATCTGAAGTAAACACTAAACAGCACACGTTGCATATATTGCAGAATGGATGTGGATGCTATTTGGGCTCTGTTGATTTCTAGTGCCTTGCTTGATTACCATAAAAATGCATCAAACGTCTAAATTATACTGTACTTGTCAACTTTCATGAAACCTAAACCAAGAGATAAACTGCCTTTTTATCAACTCTTTCAGGGTCAAATTAAGGCTCCTGATAATAGGATATTTACCAAGAGATCATTTGGATTTTGATCCTATAGGCTATAGGATATATATTTAGGTACAATAAGTATAACTTAGCATATAAACATGAAAAGAGTCATTTGACCAAAGTTCATATATGAATACTTCGTCTAACTTTATGTTCAAATCAAACAAGTAATCTTCCCCTAAAAAAAAAATCAAACAAGAAATTTTAATTTGATGACAAAGGAAGAAAGCCACTACTTATTGGCGATTGTTATATTGGGATTAGCTTTTGAAAGAAATGGTTTACGTGAGTAATTAAATTCATGCGGTCCATACATCTTTGCAAGAAAATAAATAAATTCTTGTTTGTTTACCAAGAAAAAGACATAAATATCCCTACTCGAGTATCCAGATAAATCCTCAAATGGCCAAAACTTGACCTGTATTATGTCACGACCCTTGTCACCCTTTCTGTCTTTTTCCTCACCCTTTCATTTTCTCTCCTCTTATAAATTTGGCGCAGGAAATAAATTATTCTTCCAATAAATAAACCTAACAATTTATTTTTTTACTACTAAAATACAATCAAACACAAAAAAACTGTCCCTCCAATCTTACTCGAATCGTCAAAATCCCTGATTGATTAAACACCTAAAGCCAGACTGTTAGTTCAGAGTCCCATCATCATAATCTGAAATCTCCTTCCTTCTTTTATTGCCATCGCTATCGCCATCGCCATTTCCTTGTTCTCTCGTCGCAAATTCAATCCAATTAGCCCTCTAAAACATGAGCTGGTGGTGGGCCGGTGCCATTGGCGCTGCTAAGGCAAGTACCCATTTTAAAATTTCTCTTTAACAATGGGAAGATCTTATTTCTAACTTTTGTATTTTGGTTTTTGCAGAAGAAATTTGAGGAAGATGAAGCACCCAAAAGCTTCCAGAGCGTTGGGCTGGTAGTTGGAGTGACCGGAATAGTTGGTAATAGCTTGGCTGAAATCCTTCCGTTATCCGACACTCCCGGCGGTCCATGGAAAGTATACGGAGTAGCTCGCCGGCCGAGGCCAAGCTGGAACGCCGACCATCCTATCGAGTACATTCAGTGCGACATATCCGATCCCAAGGACACCGAAGCCAAGCTTTCCCCACTCACTGACATCACCCACATCTTCTATGTCAGCTGGGTCAACCGATCATCTGAATCCGAGAACTGTGAAATCAATGGTTCTATGTTCCGCAACGTGTTGCGTGCCGTGATCCCAAACGCACCCAATCTCCGCCACATCTGTCTCCAAACCGGAGCCAAACATTACATCGGACCTTTCGAATTGTTCGGTAAAATTGAACGGCATGATCCACCTTTTACGGAAGATTTACCGCGGTTGAATGCTCCCAATTTTTACTACACCCAAGAAGACATCCTCTTCGAAGAAGTCGAGAAGAAAGAAGGATTAACCTGGTCGGTGCATCGACCCAATACAATATTCGGGTTTTCGCCTTATAGTTTAATGAACCTCGTTGGAACTCTCTCTGTTTATGCCGCGATTTGTAAACACGAAGGGAAACCGTTGTGGTTTCCTGGAGGCAAAGACGCTTGGGATGGTTACTCCGACGTTTCCGATGCCGATTTGCTTGCAGAGCATCAGATATGGGCGGCGGTGGATCCTTATGCAAAGAACGAAGCTTTCAATGTGATTAATGGGGATGTTATCAAGTGGAAGCATTTGTGGAGAGCTTTGGCGGAGCAGTTTGGGATAGAAGAATTTGGCTTCGGGGAAGGGAAGAATTTGAAGTTGCAGGAGTCGATGAAAGGGAAGGAAAGAGTGTGGGAAGAGATAGTGAAGGAGAACCAGTTGCAAGAGACGAGTTTGGCGGAAGTGGGAAATTGGTGGTTTGGCGATTTGATGTTGGCAGCGGCGACGCCACTGTCGAGTATGAATAAGAGTAAGGAACATGGATTTTTGGGGTTCAGGAATTCCAAGAATTCGTTTATTTCTTGGATTGATAAAATGAAGGCTTACAAGATTGTGCCTTGATTGAATCTTTTGCTTCCTGTTTTTGTTGATGAAGATGAATTTGTTACTGTTGTTGTTGCTTCTAAAATAAGTACATATAGATTCATGGAGGCTGCTATAAGGTTTTTCCTTTTCTGCCTTCCTCATATGCTGTTTTATTTATTTGTTTTACATTGTAAAAGCCTGAATTATTATACAATAAAACTTCCTTATTTGGTGAAACCTTAATGAGCAGTTCATGTTTGTAACTTTGTATTGTTTTATGCACTTTACTTGACAACAGAGGAGATACTGGTTGAACTCTTTGCTTCCAAAAGGTAATCACTTTAAGACATTGATTTTCTTCTTTGTTACATCTGCAAATTGTAATTTAATAGCAGTAAGTTGTAAGTCTACTACTTTGTCATTGCTCATTCATAATAAGATCTTGGCATATTCAACTTTTCCATTGAATCAGTTGCCTTCAGGTTCCAGCACTGATCTAATGCTTGTTTGACCTCTTGTGTTGCAAGTATAGAAGTATTCCGTGCTGTTGGGAACATTAGGATATCAGACACATTATCTATGAGGAATAGAAGAGTCGGTTAGGGGCCCTTTTATTATGACAGATGAGCAGTTTATAACACTCTATTGTGTCAAAATGTCAATGGCCAGATCCAAGCCAATTAAGCAATATATGGTATGCTACTATACTACTAGGAAAATGTAGAAGAGTGGGGAATAGGATTGCTAATGAATAATTGGTTGGGTGGGATGAGTGGTTTAGATTTCTCCATAGGCTAATTACATATACCATGGCCCATCAACCTGACCAAAATTATTGCTCACAGAGTAAGGGAAGTCTTTGTTAGGATTTAATCCTTCCAGGGCCTCCATCCTCCTCATCTGATTGAAAGCTACCCATAAGGGACTCTTAAAAGTCAAAATCATGTGAGCCAACCAGCAAAAGTTATATTGAACAATGATGATGGGTGTTCTGGCTTTCTGGACCACACTGGGTCCTGGGCAATTATTTTGGGTGAGAAAAATTACATCATTTTACTCCGTTCTTTTAAGGCTTTGGTCAGCTTCGTAATTTCAAGATCCAATCCTTTTTTAGTGCAAAAAATATATATAAAAATAACCAAATAACAAACAACCAAACAGAAGTAGCGAAACCTGAAACCTCTGTTCCTCATCTCTGTTTTTTTGGTTTGGACTCGGTTGCTCATCTCATTCTCCAGTGTGGAAGATCAACAACGTAATCTTTGATACCAAATGAGTTCTGTTTCTTACAGTTGAGAAAGGTAACGACTGACTATCCTTCCTGTTTTCTACTGTAGTGCTAATTGTACATCCCCTTTACTTTTTCACTCAATCGTCAGTTTGATAGCTTCTGCTTTTATTTAACGCTGAGGGCAAACTGATAACATAAACTTGGAGTTGGCCTCGGTATTCCCACGTGTTTTACATGTCTCCTTAAATTCTCTTGAACTGAATTTATTGTCTTTTGGGTTTTGAGCTTTCTTCTTATCCTTTTCTGTTTTCGGTTTTGGTTGGGAGGTTGTTTGATTTTATAGTTGGGATTTTGATTTTGGTGTTGGTTGCGGCTTCAGGGTTGAATGGGGCTTTGGAGGTCTGTTATTTACTCTCCTTTCAGCTTAAAATCTCCTTTATTTTATTTGAATGCTCATGCAAGACCCAGCGGTGGAAATGGACTATGTGTCCATTAGTCATGTTATTTGATCCAATAAAGTAGTAATAACTACTTGTTTTCATCTTTATGGGGCATGGATTTTGTTGTGGCCTTGGTTATTGGTGCTAGTTGAATATTCTAATTTTTGGTTGCATCTTGGTATTTGACTCTAGACTCTAGATCTCGAGGCTTGTATGGAGTGCATCACATCAATGTTGCATCACATAGTAGAAGCAGTCAGATTCTGGTTTGACAGGATTAAAGAATATTTATGAGCCTATTAACACAGTCTTATGTGAGCATTGGGGGCTCTATGTTACTATGTTTGACTTTGATTAGCTTGTGTAGTTGTGTTAGTTGTGTTGGTTATGTTTCTGCTGTTTTGCTTTAGCCACTGTTTCTGGACTGAGTAAGCAGGTTTTCCTGCATTCTGCGTGCCGCGCAATTTATTCAGCAAGTAATTGAATCATATGATAATTTGAAGGTGACAGCAGATGAGAATTTATCAGTTTGCTAAGAATTGATAATTTGCATTTTTTTTCTGTTTCCTGTTTATTTTAATCTCTCTCTCTTTTCTTAAAATGAGGTTTGACACTTCCAGTATATTTCTTCTTTAAAGGGAATAGTGTGCTGTGGGATGTCTAAACACAAGCTGGTAGAGCTTCTTGGATAGAACCATAAACATCTTTATAGAAAAGAAAAAGCACACACGACATAGAAAAGCTTTACTTGGTTCTAAACCAGACAAGAAATCTCTTCTTTTTAGTCCCATAAGCTTTTACTCCTTGCAAGTTCAATCCAACGAGCCATCTAAAACATGAGCTGGTGGTGGGCTGGTGCCAATGGCGCTGCTAAGGCAAGTACCCATTTCTCTGGTTTCATAAATTTCTCTTACCAATATCAAAGTTTCTTATTTCTTTTATTTTTTGGTTTGGTCTTTTGCAGAAGAAATTTGAGGGAGATGAAGCACCGAGTAACTTCGAGAGTGTGGGGCTCATAGTTGGAGTTACCGGAATAGTAGGTAACAGCTTGGCTGAAATCCTTCCATTATCTGACACTCCTGGTGGCCCGTGGAAAGTTTACGGGGTAGCTCGTCGGCCAAGGCCCAGCTGGAATGCCGACCATCCAATCGAGTACATTCAGTGCGATGTATCTGATTCCAAGGACACAGAAGCAAAGCTCTCTCCACTCACCGACATCACCCACATTTTCTATGTCAGTTGGACAGCCCGATCATCAGAAACTGAGAACTGCGAAATCAATGGTTCCATGTTCCGCAACGTCTTGCGTGCCGTGATCCCTAACGCACCCAATCTCCGCCACATCTGTCTGCAAACAGGAGGCAAACATTATATTGGACCATTCGAATTATTCAAAAAAATCCTACCGCATGAACCACCTTTTACAGAAGATTTACCGCGGTTGAACATTCCAAATTTTTACTACACTCAAGAAGATATCCTCTTTGAAGAAGTTCAGAAAAAAGAAGGATTGACCTGGTCAGTGCATCGACCTACTGTTATATTCGGGTTTTCACCTTATAGTTTAATGAACGTTATTGGAACTCTTTGTGTTTATGCTGCTATTTGTAAACACGAAGGGAAACCGTTGTTGTTTCCTGGAAATAAAGATGCTTGGGAAGGTTTCGCTGAAGCTTCCGATGCAGATTTGATTGCAGAGCATCAGATATGGGCAGCAGTGGATCCGTATGCAAAGAATGAAGCATTTAATGTGTCTAATGGGGATCTTTTCAAGTGGAAGCATTTGTGGACAGTTTTGGCAGAGCAGTTTGGGATAGAAGAATATGGCTTTGAGGAAGGGAAGAATTTGGGATTACAGGAGATGATGAAAGGTAAGGAAAGAGTGTGGGAAGAAATAGTGAAGGAGAACCAGTTGCAGGAGACGAGCTTGGCGGATGTGGGAGTTTGGTGGTTTGCTGATTTGGTGCTATCAGTTGCAAATGCAATGCTGAGTATGAATAAGAGTAAGGAGCACGGATTTTTGGGGTTTAGGAATTCCAAGGATTCGTTTGTTACTTGGATTGATAAGATGAAGGCTTACAAGATTGTTCCATGATTGAATCTCGTGTTTCAAGTGGTTTCCCGTTTTTGGTAATGAAGATAAATTTGTTACCATTGAATGGTCACATTTGACTTTTTGAGTCAAACAAAGCCATTTTTATCATTATTTATGAAAAATTTATATGCAATTAAAATTTTAAAAAAATATATTTTGTAAAATTTAAGTTTTAAATTTTCCAAAGTTTATTTTTTAAAAATTTGGGCTATGTTTTCTAGTGGAGAACATTCTCCATCTCCAAAAATATCAAAGGAACTAGGTAGTGACATTGACACATCATGTGTCAATAAAAACAAATATATTTTTAGAGAATGGAGATGACAATGGAGTGGGAATGAAGAACATAATTATTTTATTTTGAGATTTTCACTTCATTGTCATCTCCATTCTCTAAAAATATGCTTGTTTTCATTGACACATGTTGTGTCACTAGTCACTACCTAATTTCTTTGATATATTTAGAGATCGAAAATGGAGAAGGTTCTTACTACCAAACATAGTCTTATATTTTTGTAATAATTAATGGTCATTTTGACCCAAAAAGTCAAACGTAGCCATTCAATTGAAACGGGGGAGTATTAGTAATAAGTAAGTCCATACAAACTTGTGGGATTAATGCTGTTGGATATTGGAAAAAACTTGATTACCTTCCAAGTTTCAAGAGAACCTTATGTTAAATTTTCGAGATGCTGTAATATTTTCCTTTTTTTTTTGTAATGCTTTGATTTCCTTGATACATGTTGTAAAAGCCTGAATTCTACAATAAAACTTTTTTACTGTATAACTGCTTCTTTAGCATGATATTTGGAATTTGTACATTTAGTATTTAGATGTTACAGAAACAGAATGAGGCAACTATGATCTGAAACAATGGAAATCTATTTTATCTGGAACTGAAAACACACAAAAACAAGAAACAGACAAAATTATTTCCTTACAAAGCAATTACTTAAAATTGATTCATGAATTCCAGACAAAGCCCAACTTCAAGTTCAAGGAACTAGCAGAGTTAATTTGGCGGGAACTCCATCAGTTAATAGGTTCTTTTTTGGCCATCATCAGTTAATACTAGTTTTTTTTTTGATATAATCATCAGTTAATAGTTGATGGCTAAAATCTCAATTTGGTATCAAACCTTTTAGGAAAATCCCAACTTAGTACCAAACCTCTAATTCCGGATTATTAGGTACCAAACGTTTGAAAAAGCGTCCAATTTAGTACTTTTTCAACGGATCCATTAGAGCGTGACATATACGCGCTCAGTAGCACGTATCAAGTTAATTTTCTAGAAAAAAATAGCCACGTGGCATTAAAATAGCCACGTGGAATTTAATTAATTTAAAATAAAAAAAACTAAAGTCCCAATTTAGTAAAATTAAAATCTGAAAAAAAAACTACATTAATTTTCGATTTAAGCATAAAAAATTAAAACCATTCAGGAAAAAAAGCCCCAAATTTTCGAAAAACTCTCTCCATTCTCTCTGTGAAACAGATACATATTTTCTTTCAATCTAAACCTAGAAAATACGAATACGAACACCAAGAACCCTAGATCTACAATGAGGAAATCCAAGGAGGGTGATGGCGATGATGCAGTGGTGCGGAGCAAGGAGGGCGGTGACGAGCCAACAGCCTTCTCTAAAATCAGCTTCGCCAAGTGGGGTGGCGATGCTGATTGGGTTGATTGGAAGCCCAATAGTTTTCGAGTAAGCCATAGTTGAGGGATTTGGGTTGATGGAGTTTTGCAAGGAAGGAAGGGCATTGTGGGAAAGAGAAATAGTGGGCTCGTTAGCAGGGAAATGAAGAAGAAGAAGAAGAGAGAGAGAATGGAACAGAGAGTGAACATAAGGAATAGAGATTTTATTGATGGGCTGCTTTTTATTGCCATTAATTTTGGCATTCTATCTTTGTTCTTCAGTTTGTTTCGAACTTGTACGTTTTATTTATTTTTTATGGTGACGCGATTGAGGTGGCTGCTTTGGGATTTGGTTGAAAGCCAGGTGCCGCGCAGCTCCGGTGATGGCCATTCGATGCCAAAACAGATTCAAATAGTCTTGCAGTCCAAGCACGAAGTCAAGGTTCCCAGTTCTACTTCTTGGCCTCTTCCCACAAGCTCATCAATTTTTTTCTTTCCTTTTCGTTTTTTATTAAAAAAAAGTTCTCTCTGCTGTAACAATTGTTTTTTTCCCCAAACTGCTGTAACAATTGTTGAAGCTGAAATTTCTTAAATGCCTGAATGAGTAGAATTTGTACAGTATACACATTTGCTTCGAAGATTGGGCTTTTGTTTCGATCTGGAAAAAATTTTGTTTCAAAGAAATACTACTCTATACAAATTCTTTTGACCAGCAGCGCAAATGAGTAGAATGGCCAAACCTTTTGAGGATTGGACTCTTGTTTCTTGAAATTGTTATGTCTTAATAAATTCAAAGAAATAAGAGTAAAATTATTATAATGGGAAGAAAATAAGACAAAGGGTTAGAAATGGTTATTTTAAATGTTCTTCATTGTTCTTGAAAAAGTGGGTTTTTGATCTTCATGTTCTTGAAAAACTTAGAAAATTTGTGTTTTTTTTAATTAAGAGAAGTAAAAGGAATAATAATAATTTTAATAATTTTTAATTTATAGCAATAATAATAATAATTGTATAATAATAACCATAATTAGTATATATTAATTAACTATGAAAATTTTTTGGCTTTCTTGGTGCCAAAAAGTAAAACTATGAAAAAATTTTATAATTACTTACTATGTAAATATACCATGATTTTCGGTTAATTTGAAATTAATTATACATTAATTATTCACTAAAATTATTTATTATTAATTACTAACAAATTTTTGAGGCCCACCACATGTCATATTTGCCAAAAATATATATATAATTTTTGAAATTTGGCTATAGGGACTTTTATGCACAATAGCCTTTATACAGGGACCTAACATGTAATTTCACCTATACAGAGATAACGGAAAAGTGGAGTTAACGGGACTTAATGCGCGTGTCGTTCAAACACTTGAAAAAGTACTAAATTGGACACTTTTTCAAATATTTGGTACCTAATAATCCGAAATTAGAGGTTTGGTACTAAGTTGAAATTTTCCTAAAAAGTTTGGTACCAAATTGAGATTTTAGCCATAGTTGATGATCGTTAATACTATAGAGTTCCCGCGTCACATGTTATGCACGTGAGAATTGGTGACTGGCGCCGGTAGCCGCTAAATGAATTGGACCAAGTGTGGCCATTTGGGCCGCCCCTTGGGCTATGAGGAGTTGAGTTGGGTTGGGTAGGAAAGATTTTAGTACATCATTAATCTCAGTTCCTAATCCGATTTTGAATTCTGAGACCAGAGTTCTGTTTCTTTTCTTACAGTTAGATTGAGTTAAGGTAACAACAATTGTCCTTTCCGTTTACGGACTCCCTTTGCCTCTTTCTACTACAATTTGTCAGTTTGAAAGCTTTTGTTCAAAGCCGACGGCAAAATGATTACAAACTTCAATGGATTTGGCGTTGGCCTCGGTAATGCCCACGTCGATTTTACATGTTTCCTTTTATCCTCTTGAACTTAATTATCTTTTGGGTTTTGATTGAGCTTTTCGATTTTGCCGTCAGGTTTTGGTGTTGGTTGCGGCTTCGGAGTTGGATGGGGCTTTGGAGGTCTGTTACTTAATCTCCTTTTAGCTTAAAATCACTCTATTTTATTGTAAAATTTCTCATTCATAAAGACCCAAGAGTTGAAATGGTGATTATGTATCCCTTAGTCATGTTATTTGATCCAATGAGGTTGTGATTAGTACCCTTTTTCATATTTTCCTGAGATATATAGGACATGGATTTTGTTGATGCCTTGGTTATTTATGCAGGTTGAATATTAATTATACATCCATGTTGGTATAGACATAAGACTCTAGATTGAATTGTTGGTGTCAGACAATAATGAGTAGTAATCATGATCTCTTCTGTTAGTGAGGGTTATGTGTTCTAATTGCTTAAACTGCCAGTTTTAGTTTGCCAGAATTATCTCTTGAGACGTTGTGAAACTATTGCTGATGATTTTTCAGCTTATACTGTTGGCGAGTAATTGAATCATAAGAGTTAGAAGGTGACATTGGACAGGACTTGCAGTTTTTACAGAATTGCTATAATGTGCCTTTTCCTTCCTGTTTATCTCAATCTCCTTCTCTTTTCCTGAAATGAGGTTATAGCACTTCCAGTGTAAATCTTCATTGAAGCGAATAGATCTCGGTCCTTTCTCCAGTGTCTACAGTAGCTATGAGAAAACTATAAGGATGTTAACATAGCATCTCTTTCTATCATGCAGAATTTTGATGATGAAGGTTTAATATCAAAACTTTCAAGAATTTTTTTGGTACTGTCAATCTGTTGCTGTTTGAGCTCAGAAAAGAGTTCAATAATCTTAGGCTTAATATGCTTTTTTGTTGTTTCTTTCTAAACCTCAGAGAATTAATTTTTCTTTATGCATCTTCGGGTATGGGACTCATGATACCTTTTAGCTTTTGTTGTGAAGTATCAACTCTTTCCATTGATGGAAGATTGTACTTGGCTACATTATGCACTTTGCTATCATTTTAAGACTGCTTTTTCATTCTTATAAATACATGTAAAATGGTTGCACTTTCTCTCTAAATGATGGTATTGTCTGAGATTCAATATATATGAATTATACTTCTCATTCTATTTTTCTCACAGTAATAAGCATTATCTCTGATTTGTGATTTCTTTTGCACCTGCAGGGATGCCTTTGAATGTTTTAGGGCTTGGTGCAGGTAAATACTTACTAAACTCCAATGGTTGATTTGTATCTGCTTTGCTGACTCTAGTCTCATGAATGAGTCATGGGTCATTCACATTGCATTTTATTGTTTATGTGAAGGTGGTGGCTGTGGGGTCGGCTTCGGCCTTGGATGGGGATTTGGGTCTGTATATGGTAGCCAGTACAGATCATCTAGGGTCACATTCCAAGGCATAGAGTTTGGCAAAGAGGACCAAAGGCAGCATGGTGAGCTCAAAGAAATACAAAAAAGCACCAAACAAGTTCGTGCCTCACAGTAATTTTTTAGTTTTGAGTTGAATTCAGACCTTCAACCAAGAATTATGAATTTAGAGATATGTCACAGTTGAGTGCATGTATGTACACAACTTTTCCCTTTTAAGTAGTTAATTTGAACAGGGGGAAAGATCCTGAATTTAGTTTTTCCCTTTTAAGTTCAGCAAAAAAGAATCAATGAAATTAAAAGTGGAGTTTTTATTTACCAAGTGAAATTCCGGTGTGTCATCGACTTCTGTTTGTTGTTTTCTTCTGCTGGTGCTTGTTAATGCTCTTGCTAAATAACTGCTCAGGAAGTTCTTAATTTCCCAAAAAAGTAAAGTCGTCTTCAAAAACTAATTGGTATACTAGATTTCGTAGTATCCATGTTTATTACTACAATACTTACTCAGATTTGAAGTAATGGAGAACGATGAAGAAATAGAAACTTGGATGGCCATATCAGATTCTGCATAAAGTGGTCTGCTAGGGAATGCCTGAACAGAATAAAAACTTATCAGAAAAGACTTGATACTTTCCTATTTCATTGGTTTTTCTGAAGTGTTATAATAATAAATTATGAAACCGTCCAATTAAAGCTCATTAATATCTTGAACCGTTGGGGATTGAAGTGGTAAGTTACAAGTTTACAAAGTCTTGAAATGAATTTCTGCTTGCAATCCCATTCCAGGGAAATGAGGAACTAATAAAGTACTAGCATTTTGTAGTAACATACTTCCCAAACTCACCTTCCCTTCAACCTCTTCCTCAACAATTCAAAATTTGGTCAATAAAACTAAAACCAGAGGTACAGATTTTGACAAAAGAAATGTTTCCAGTCAAAGTCCTACATCAATTGATTCCCAAGTAGAATCGAACTGAATGTTGAGGAAAGTGACAAATATTCGGTTGTCTGGTCTGCACGTGCAGTTTTTCATCTTTCATCCACAAAGCTAGGTAGGTCGCGTGCTGAGAGTTTATAGCTACCCTTTCATTGACTTTAGAATAAATTGGGTTCGCCATCGACAAAGATAAAAGCATTCTCACTCGTTTTCAGTCCTCAAAACAAGAACAAAAATGGCCGAACATGCAGTTTTCACCCTCTCGCAGATAGCTCAACACAAATCAAAGAAAGACTGCTGGCTTGTCATCGACGGCAGAGTAATCCTGTTTTCTCTTTTCTTTCAATAAAAGGGCACGAATTAATTAATCTATGTAGTAAATAATTAGAGTTGACTATTTCTTGTAGGTGTTGAACGTGACAAGATTCCTGGAAGAACATCCAGGAGGAGAAGAGGTGCTGCTAGAGTCAGCCGGAAAAGATGCGACAAAAGAATTCAAAGACATCGGACACAGCAAGGCGGCTCAGAACATGCTCCAAAAATACCAGGTTGGGGTTCTCCAGGGTTTCAGTTTCAACAAGGATGCAGATGCCAAGGTTACTTCAACTGATGAACCCAAGACTAAGAAAGAGATGAGTGCTTTCGTGATCAAGGATGATGCCGTGCCTAAATTTGCAGCCTTTCTCGAGTTCTTCGTGCCGGTCTTGGTTGCTGGTTCCTACTTCACTTACAGATACCTGAATGCAGGATCATCAATGGTCTAGTTGATTTGGGTTCACTAGAAAATTTCGAGATAATCTGGTTCCTACTTCTAGCATGTTGTTCTTTAATTCTATCTTTGGGTTCTTTCCCCAGGTGATTGTTGAATTACCATGATGCTGTTAATTATTATTATTATAGCAATAAAACTGCATTTGTAAAATATGAATGAGGTGAACCAACAACTACAGGTTGAGATGCTCAGCTCCGGAGCGATAAAAGGTTTGCAGCAACAAAATTAACAGGAAAATAAAAAGTGTAGTCAAAGAGGAAGCTTTTACCATAACTCGATGCATATTCCCGCAATCTAGAAATAATAAGCAGCTAAAATCAGAACAATGCAAAATGAAACAGACAAGGAACTTTAAACATTTACCATAAATGAGATTTGACTGAATTAAATTTCCCAGTACCTTCTACAGTTGCTTACAACATTTAAAAAATAAAAAATAAAGAAGAAGAAGATAGGTGGGGAGTGGGATTACTTGAAATGCTACACTATTTTGTATTAATACAACATACTCTTCTGGAAGGAAGAAAAACATTATATTACATTACATGATACAACAGCCTGAATTCAACTCCATCATCCTTCTGCTCCTTAAATTACACGACAGGACTTCCCTTCTTCTGAAGAATCAAAATCAGAAGGGAAAGACGAGGAGTGCTCAAGAAGAAGAGTAGAGACAAAAGGTTTCCTTGCCTTTTGTCGTTCACCTGAAACTTACGTGGGGTAAAGACATCGAGTGACAGTATAATATGCACAAACTATAATCCTCAACCACCTTCACCCCAAATGTTTGAGTCCCTTGGTATAAACTGCTGGTTGAAGATTCTTAATCTCCGGTTCATATTGTATGATACGCGATTAGGACTGCATATAAAAGCAACAAGTATAAGCTTCGTAGACTTTTCATAAAATCAATTTACCAAAAAAAAAAAGAGAGAAAAGATTATGGTTATGAAACATTGAGGGAGGCAGCACTAGCAACACAAATTTGAATCAATAAGAAAACAATCAGATTTGGTTGCAGCAGTCTGTAAAGATAATCATGGTTCTGATTATTTTGAAATATTCCATGTGATTTCTGTCTTCTTATTGCTGCCTTCTCCAGTCTTTCCATCCGCATAGAGTTTTACCTAGATTATATGTTACCGGGCTTATCTTGTGCTATCTAAAATATCTTTGTTTTTCCTTCCTTCTAATTTGTTTGCAAATGACAAGAAACTCAAATCACCATCCTTTATGGATAACTTTAATATACAGCAGCACTTCTCCATTCCACTTAACTAAACTAGTTTTATCACTAAAATCCTTGTAAAATTCTTACCTCTCATGAGTAACCAATCCTTAAAAAAAAAGAAAAAAAGAGTTCTACAAATCTTTTACTCCATCTTCATTTTTATATCTAAGCTTGTCAAGATTATATCTTGACTTATCCTTCTTGACCTCAAACTCAAAACGTCTGATTTACCATTAACTTCGTAATATTAGTCTCATCTACTTTGATCATTTTATCAACAATTAGCATGTAATTGGAATATCATGATATCAATATGATCTAAGTGTATAATATTACTATGAGATATAAAATATAAGCTCCTACAGGCTGGAATTGGATGCTACATTTTTATTTGTAATTGGTCTATTCATTTATTTTCCTAAAAAAAAGCTATACTACTCTCTCCACGTTTTTATTGCTATCAGTGGAATGAGAACCCACCATTAATCCAAGCAGCATAAAGCACAAAGTCTAATTGGCAAAGGTAACAGCAAAGAATGAAAATTGCTTCTACTCAATAAAAAGTGAATAAATGAGTACGCGCATATATTCTTGTTCCTAAACAGCAAGCAGAAAGTCATAACTCATAAGCCAAAAAAAAAAAAAGAAAAAGAAAAACTGAGCACAAGATTCAGGGAAGCTCACCAATTAAGCAAACGAAGAGGACAACCCAGCCTGCCAATTGAATGGGACGACCATATTGCATTTGGTACTGAGACCTTTGGAGCTGCCTTTGAATAGCCCCATACCAGCCATAAAGTTGCTTATCATAGCAATCATCACAATCAAGGCAACTCTTACTTCTTTCATAGCATTCATTAATGCCCTGTGTGAGGAAATAATAAAACAGGAACTTATGAACACTAGTTGGACAGCAAAATGGCATTGTTACAAAAAGGCAAATACAATGAACTATGTTTCAAACAGTAAAGAGTTGATGTTCACCCTATCCAACTGAGGAGGTTGCAACAATTCTGTATCAGACTCTTGATGACGATCTACTGCCTTCCACTTCCTGATGCCATTGTTTGACCACTTCAACTTGGCCATAGATTCCATTGAATTCAGGAAACCAGAGACACTTGGTACTTTTCGTGGAGGAATTGAAGGCTGACCGTTGGAAGAGTTCTGTTGTAAAACATCATCTGCAATTGCAATCTTCCAAATACCAATGTCAGCACTAGCACTGGCAGTCCTCCTATGCCCATAGGACTTCTCACCCTTAGCCTCAGAGGAGCTCCACTCAATGGACTGACTTGAATTTTTTGAGCACTCAGCAACTGATTCCTTATCCATTCCTGATGGGATTTCATTATTCCTACTGTGACTCTTAGGAGGAAATTTCTTGTCTCCAGATACAGAGGGTCCAGACAAAAATAAGGCAAGCTCATTGCATTCACCTTCATCCAAACGCACCCAAGGCATTGATGTCTTTCCCTCCGAAAGGGCTGATTCCTGCAATGACTTTTCAACCCTCGATATATGATCCTCAATAGCTACAATAAATTCACGATGCCTATCTCTTGCATCCTCACTTGAACTTCCCTTATAACTAGATTTGACTGCCTTTTCAAACTCCTCTAACTGCAAAACAAATTCAAATTTTCAAAATGCTGAACCAAAAGCCAACAGAAAACATTCACAAAAGGAACTACATATAAATTGATAGAAAGA
Source organism: Corchorus olitorius (assembly GCA_001974825.2). Classification (NCBI taxonomy): domain Eukaryota; kingdom Viridiplantae; phylum Streptophyta; class Magnoliopsida; order Malvales; family Malvaceae; genus Corchorus; species Corchorus olitorius. The sequence goes on along the minus strand of AWUE01019954.1, from coordinate 16,762 downwards.
ATAAGATGACCTGCCATTTGGTAGTGCCGAGGGTGGTACGCAGATCTCTACGAAGTTCCTCAATATTCCACTTACTAGAAGCGTCTCTTTTCGCGTGTAACCATGTTCTATATGTTGATTCCATCCTTTGAAATGTGAAAACAAGATTAGCCCAAGCACTCAGCATGAAACAAAGCAATTATTTTTCAACAAATTCACAATGACCAATGCTTATTAGAAACACAACCAAATTTTCTGCAATCTAAATCTTAATTTTTCATTTAGGGACCTAATTAAAAACAAAAATCCTGCTTTCAGCCTTAGAGACATGAAATTCAAAGGTTTAAACTTTTATTTCTCTCAGTTTCTAAACCATTAGTTCAATAAATCCAAAGAAAGGGGGAAAACTAATCCCGCTTTAAAAAAGAAAGAACCCTAAAATAAGAAAAGGAAATAATTATACCTGTCAGCAGATTCCTGAACCTCTTCAGCCACGGAGAAGAAAGGATCTTTCTCCCACCGATCAAAACTCGAAGCCATTTCCAAACCAGAAATGAAATGCAAATATCCCGCTTCAATTAAATAATCAATCAAATAATCACAATTAAATGAAAACAAAATCAACAAATATCTGCGCCTCCAAAATCTTTTAAAAAAAAGTATAATAATTAAATCTAAGTTCCTCTAAAATCCAGGAACTGAAGGCGCAGATCAAAATAAAATCTTTTTAGATTTTTGAAAACGAAGGAGAAAATAAATTAAAGGGAGAGGGTGATAAAGAGCGAGAGAGAATCAGAGAAATAGACGGAGAAGAGAGATTTAGCCGATAAATTAAGGTCAAAGAAAAGACCACATGATGGAAGTTGGCCGCGGTTAAATTAATCAGCCGCGAATATTAATTTATTTTATTTTGATTTAAACGGCACCGTTCAAGTGTCAAAAAGACGAGAGAAAGGTCAACACTCTAAAAACTAACTAGTGTTCGTTGTTTGACCGAGACAATGTTTCCGTGTGGTCGAAACTTCGTTTAGCACCTGAAAGTTGAATTAAGGTCAAGTAAGACTTTTTATTTTTAATTTAGGACTCAATCTAGAAAGTATTATCTTCTTTTCCCCCTTCAAATCCTTATTATTTTGACATTACCCATGCCATGAGGATACAATTGAAACTTTCAAAAACTTGAGAGATGATTTACATAATTATAGAAAAGCTTTGTGGAGGCAACTCTGAAAAATGAAAAAATAGAAAAAACCCCACCGATCTTTGTCACTTTGAGCAGCAGCGGCCAGCAGGGTTCTTCACTTACAGAAACCAACAACTAGAATCGAAGCGCAGGCATGGAAGCAGAAGGAGAGCAACTCTGCGAAGCGGCTAGAAACGGAGATGTCACCAAAGTTAACACTTTGATAAAATCAGGAGCCGATGTTTCCTATTTTGACAGCGACGGACTCACGCCGCTCATGCACGCCGCCAAGCTCGGCTATACCGATGTAGTCAAAGCTCTCCTCGAGGCTGGCGCGCCCTGGAATGCTCTCTCTCCGGCCAACCAGTCCGCTGGTGACTTCGCCATGGACGCTGGTCACCAGGAAGCCTTTGAAGTCCTTTTAAATGCTGGTAATTTTTACAACATATTTGATATTACTATACTATTTCCATGAATTTTAACATGAAAAGTAATGGAAACCTCTTAGAATGAAGAAAGTCTATTGATTGATTTTAAAGGAGAGAATTTGAATAATGAATTATATTATGTGTGACGAATAGGAGTTTGCATTTGAACAGGAATTCAGGCTGAATTGATTTTGGGAACCATTGCGAGAAAAACAAAAAAGGATGGTGATTGCGAAGGGGCTTACTTGGATGATAGGGTTAGTTTTAGCGAGGATAAGCTGATGGACTCTGACAGTAAGGCTGTCATGATGGCTTGGGAGAAACCTTTGATGGAAGCTCATGCTAAAGCTGTTTGCTCCGGAGGTGGTAGCATACTTAATGTTGGATTCGGGATGGGTCTGGTCGATACAGCTATTCAACAGTATGGTCCAGCTAAGCACACGATTGTTGAGGCTCATCCGGAGGTCTATGAACGCATGCTTCGCACTGGTTGGGGCGAGAAGGATAATGTGAAGATAATATTTGGGCGTTGGCAAGATGTTCTTTCACAGCTTGAATCTTATGATGGTAATTTAGCTTCATTTTACCTTTTCAATATCTGTGCCTTTTGTTTGTGTCATTACTCATTATGTATTTCATTATATGCTGGTATGATGTATTATCTTCTGATTCGGAGTTATATACTAATGCTTGAGTTGCTGATATGGATCAAAATCCATCAGCATGTTATAAAATATACCATTGGACTATGTTACAGCTTTTCTGACTTTGAGATATGCTAATGAAGCTGATTCATTTCTATCACATCAAGAAATTTCACCAACCAGTCTAATACTATTTTCATGAAACATGTGTTATATTTTTTTTCAAATAATTAGAATTTCTTAATTAATTAGTAATAGTATGAGTTCTTACTAACCGCAGAATGAAAAAGTAAAGCTGTAAGAAAGCAGGGCTACCTGCTAATGTAGAGTAAACTTTTATGAAGAAATGTATGCGTGTGTTTATTGTCCTACCTGCCTATGTGAATAACACTTTGAAACTGTATGCGGAACCTTTTTAGGTATTTTCTTTGACACCTATGGTGAATATTATGAAGACCTCAGAGAGTTTCATCAGCATCTTCCTAAGTTATTGAGCCTGGAGGAATTTACTCTTATTTTAATGGCCTTTGTGGAGGTAATGCATTCTTCCATGTTGTTTACTGCCATTTAGTTTCCCTAGAACTGGAGAATTTGGGGTACTCAACACAATTGATTCCTTTGCCTGTTAAAGATTGCCTGGCTGAAGAAGTTTGGCAGGGTGTGAGACACAAATATTGGCAACTCGATACATATTATCTCCCTGTTAGTCAGTCTATACATGACTCTGAATGATGATTATGCATTTCAAATATCAAGATGCTTTCCTCCCTTAATTTTGATGCGAAAGCACTTCAATACCATCTTCCATCATTCCCTACTTTAGATGATTAGGATTCTGTGAGATGTCTGCTTATAGATGATTTTATGTTGTCCATTTGTGGCTGGACAACTATGTTGAGAGAACATCATGCGGAGAATTGGTTGTAGAAGTAGAACTATTCCATATTGTTTGATTCTATTTAGTATACTCATTTTGCAAGCAAATTTTCTCTGCTTTCATTGCTATCATCAGCATGTAAAGCTATCTACCTAATCTTTAAGGATATATATTTTCTCTTCTTTTTTGTTGGTTCTTTCCTTGTTTCCTTAGGTTTTACTTTGGCAAACCCTGTAATACACATTGAAAATAGCAATATCTTAGATACCGTGATTAATAATCCTGTGCTCTGTTTGCTTTGTTGGTTTTGCTGCAATAGTCAGGGGGAGACCAGCTCCTTAGTTAATCAGCAATACCTGATTGCTAAAGCTTCAAGTTTTTGTGAAAAATGTTGTAAGTATGTGAAGTATGATACCAATGGGAAAACATAAAAATAGAACAAAGAAATATGGTAAGAGTAACCCTCTTTTGTGTTGCTTAACTGTGTGAATTATGAAAGAAAGGAGCATTGCGAGAATGTGAGATTTATAAGACGTGAAATATAACTAGCAATCCATTCTAAATTCACATGCCAGTTCCTTATACTAGTAGGTCACTGTACAATCATTCCCCACCTCACCCTGACTTTCTTTTTTTTTTTTGGTTCCAATATAACTGCCCCCTAATTTTCTTGGAGAGCATTAATAGACAACAGCTAGCTCTGTCAGCACACTTGCTGTAACATAAATAGTATAAAAAGGGATTCATCATTCCCTCACTCTTTATGAGGGATCAATTGTGCTTTGATGGCACTTTGGCATTCCCAGCACTTCTATCATGAACCCATTTCTATCATGGTTATGTCCAGCTGAAAGCTATGGGACTACCAACAATGTGTTTTCCATCTGACCATTCCAGACGGGCAAAGCTTGTTGTACCAGATGGCATAGAACTAGCTGTGAATGTCACGGTATAACTCTTTTTCTCGTATTGTGCGCTGAAACTGAGTGTTGCTGGCTCAACTGAGATTTTCACTGCCTTGGTCTGGGAATATATTGAAATCTTGTATGTTGCCGGAGCACCAGCATTAGTGAGGGTCCTAGTATATTTGATGGTCCTTGAGAAACCAGCACCACCCTCTCTGACTGATGCTGTTTGCAAGGGAACAGCGAATGATGGGTAATTAAAATCCCCCAGGGTGTACCTCTTGCTTTTGCCACAGGTGAAGTTTCTGTGTGTTGTGCTCTTAATTTGTTCCGGTGTGAAGTTCAAGGCACAAAGAAAGCCTAGATAGTCATCTACGGTGGCATCATAAACAAGGCCAGGATCAAGGGCTGCAACTGGATCCACATGCCCGGCACCATAATCAAATGGTGTTGCTGGTCCACCCGTTGCAACATCTTTGATTTTTTCACCATTTTTGGAAGTTGTGTAGGCTGTGGTCATCAGGGCAGATTTGATGGCCGCTGGACTCCATTCAGGATGAGCAGCCTTGACAATTGCAGCTAATCCACTAACATGGGGGCATGACATTGATGTGCCTGAAATGATATTGAAGTTTACATGCCTCTGGTCACTAGATAATCCAGTTGGACCAACTGCACCAGTCCACCCAGCAAGGATGTTGACTCCTGGTGCAATGATGTCTGGTTTAAGTATTGCTGGAGTGACTGGATTTGGACCTCTAGAACTGAATGCCGCTACAACGGGAGATGGTTGAACACCTAATCTTGTGGTTCCAGGACCAATTGTAGCTGTTGGATTTGGAGCAGAAGATATATATTTCTTGATTTCATCCCCAATCTTCTCCCCAACAGCTGCGGAAGGTAAGAAGTGTGCTTCAGCAAACAGCTCTTCTCCATATGAATCAGTGTTTGTTAAAATCATCCCTACACCACCAGCAGCCTTCACTACTAGTCCTGTTTGCACATTTGCCCTAGCCCATCGATCGCATACCACAATTTTCCCAGAAGCTTTTCCCGGAATCAAACTTCCATCACTGCAAAAATTTCCATCACTTGTATTACTCACATTACCACCATATACCGGAGGCACCGCGGAACTTGATAACTACTTTCCATTATAAAGTGTCACTCCAGAGTATTTATTTCCGTTTCCTAGAGTGAGAGTAGCAGGAAAATCATGGTCCAAGGTTCCAGCACCTACGGTGGTTATCCATGGCGCAACATTTGATGACAAGCTATTTGCCATGGGACCACTATTTCCGGCGGAACAGGATACGAAAATTCCATGCGTTGCTGCTGTGAATGCTCCTATGGCAACAGAATCACGGTAGTATTCGGTTATGAACGCTCCAGCAAAAGACATTGACAAAACATCCACTCCATCAGCAATAGCTTTGTCTATGGCGGCTAAAATATCAGAGCCAAAACACCCACCAAGCCAGCACACCTTATAGATGGCAACTCGGGCATGTGAAGCCATCCCACGTGCTGTTCCGGAAGCATATCCTAGCAAGTTAGCATCAGGGACAACTGACCCGGCTGCTGTAGTTGCTGTGTGAGTTCCATGTCCGTCATCATCTCTTGGGGACTTTGATTCCTTGGATTCATCAATAGGTCCAAAGGCACGTTCATACCCTTTTGAGAAAAACCTGGCACCAATTAGTTTCCTGTTGCAGCTTGATGAGTTGAAGTTTTTGCCCACCTCACATGCTCCTTTCCAGCCAGATGGAACTGGCCCAAGCTCTGAATCATCAAAACTCTTCAGCTCGGGCCAAACTCCAGTGTCTAATATGGCAACAATCACTTCACCCATTGATTTAGAGGTGGGGAAGAAAGCACTACTCTTTCCTAATCCAAGAAACTCTGGCGTCCGAGTTGTGTGAAGTTCATATCTTACTTCAGGTAAGACAGAGAGAATTCCTGGTTGTTTTCGTAGTGTTGCAGCTTCCTCGGCTGTTAGCCTCGTGGAGTAGCCATGGATTACTTTTTCGTATGTGTAAAGCATGGAGGCAGATTCTGAGACAGATTTCAAAGATGAATCGTACCATAGGGAGTGATCAATGAAACTTTCTGGCATGTTGAACTTGTCCATGTGGACTATGTAAGTCCTTTTGGTTTGCTGCATCTTCTCATCTGCTACGACGCATGCATAATACATACTCAGAAGTAGAAAGATCTCTAGTACTTTGAGCTTCAATGGCTTCATCGTTCAGTGAAGGAATTGATGGTTTTTCCTGGTGTGGATGAAAGGAAGTGGGAATGGAAGCAACGCTAAGGATGGAGTAAGAAATAGATTCTCTTCCTTTTCTAGCTGGCTATATTTCGCTTCCTTCGAAATGCTGAATGTGTAGTACACCAACACCAAGGGTCTACTATATGGTGAGACTGGTTTGACCTGAAATTCGGTTCCCGACAAAATAAGGACTTATCAAATAGTAATTTCTTCATTCAATCATTGATGTTCTTAAATATAATAAAATTATATGCATCAAATCTGATCAAATTTCTACTGCAAATTATGATTACGATAAATTGAGCGTAGTTTAGGATAGGAATCAACTGGCAAATGGTGGCCACTATCTTGTGATTCTTGAATACTTTTATTTTTCTTCTTACATAATCACTTCTCTGTTGTTATTGGCTGTGCTGAAATTGGGAAATTGCTTAGTTAATTTAGGGACTTACCCTGTAAATCTAATTTGGTGAGTGCTAAATTTCTCCATAGGGTATTTATTCATTCATGGTATGTAAATGGCTTGTATTAGAAAGATTGCTTCCAGTTGGATTTAGTATATTGCGCTTCTAGTTGGATCCGTTATTCATTCATGGTATGAAAATGGCTTGTATTAGAAAGATTGCTTCTAGTTGGATTTAGTTATTGCGTTTCTAGTAGGATCCCAATTTTTTTTATGCTACATTGGGCATTGAAGTCGTGCGAGGAATCTCTTCTAGCATCTATTTTTCTATCCACATGACTTGGACTCGAGAAATATGGTTGCAACGATAATAATGTAAGTACTACTTTACCTGTTAATACATGTAAGTGTTATTCTAGATCAGCATACGGCACATCCTTTTTCACCCCAAATCCCACTTCCAACGTAGACCAATAATCATACAGAAAGTGATAGTGGAGATTCCACTAAACGATCCTATTTTGACATTTGCAATTAGGCTTAGCTAGCCTTGTTGATGAGCTATGCCCTCTTTCTGTTGCTTTCATTTGTCTGTAAAATCTTTTCTGGAATCTCACCAAAAAAAAAAAAAAACTTTTCTGGAAATTTAAACACAGAATTATCATGCACCTCTACGTATCATTCTTTTGACAGTTAATGATGGCCCATTTATAATTAAAATCCTCTCCCCCTTATTTTTTTTCCCATTATGCCCCATCCACCAAATTATGCCACATGTCCTTAATATTATACCTTGTTTGTTTTCAAGTTTTAATAGATAGTAAAAATCCCAAATAAAACCAAGTTTAGCTCCAAATTAACAACAAATAATTATATATAAGGGTTAGTCCTAAATTTTTAATACATTCCCATAGGGTTTTAGAATGAAAATATAAAATTTAATTTAACTAGCAAACAAGGAATAACATTAAAAACTAAAAAAGGACATGTGTCATTATTTGGTGGATGGGGCACAGTGAGACACAAAAAATGGAGGGAGAGGATTTTTATCCGCCCCGTATCCAGAGTCGCAAGTTGGAGGAATTCGCTTTCCATGAATTTAAGCAGGCAAGTGAAACATCAGGAATTCTCTTTTTGGGCTAACAGAATGCTACATTGGGCCGACTAAATGGAGGATGTGCGAAGAATCTCTTCTCGCATCTTTTTTTTCAATCTACAAGATTCAGGCTCGAGACATTTAGCTGTTTATGATTGCAAAAATAATAATGTAAACAAGCAGGGCGGCCTGCGCTTTCGCTGCTGTCATTTTCTTATTAGGGCTATATTTTTTGTAGTTGTTTAAGTCAGTTAGTAAGAAGATATTGCATTGGCTATAAGTTAATCAGTTAGGAGAAACTCATATATCGAAACAAATAATTTGCATATATAAAGCAAAACACATGACCTCTCTTTCATTAAAAAAGTGCATTACCTAAATTCTACTCCATCTCTAGGTAATTCATCAAAATAAAACTAATATTCTACTCCTCCATCTCTAGATATAAATTAAATGGAAGGATTTTATCAACGTCCACCTAGAAATTTTAAGAAACAGAATGGACATGTGAAACCAATTCAGAGAAATGTTAGGGAAGAAGAAACCCACCAAAATAGAAATGAAGACGAATGGAAAACAAAACTGGAATGCCCACCGAGGGCGGCACCAATAAATAAATTATTTTATATTCAATTTAATTACATAATATTATTAGCATTATTGGGTAGGGGTTTTTTTTTTCTAAAAATTGGTAATTAAATTTTGCAGGTTGAATTGGAAGATTTTGGTAGTGATGGTTATGATTATAGTGTAGCATTCATGACTGACGAAACCTTTGCCACCGATCATGAGGCAATTCAATGGGCAAAAGATATTGCAGTTTTGTGAAATTTCGAGTTAGTAATTTCTTCCCACAAAGATGGTGGTAGGAAGAAGATCTTGAGATGTTCCCGCGGCGAACGGTACAGGGGGAATGTAACAGATTTAGATGCTACGGTCCGAAGGAATTCAAAGACTAAGGCATGTAAATGCCCTTTCCGGGTGAAGGTCCAAGAGTTGTCTGAGTATGGCCGTTGGGGGATTGTAGTTTATCCTGGTCTAAAGGGTACGCACAACCATGCTTGTAATCTATATCCTGAGGGTCATCGACAGAGCAGCGGACTTATTACCGCATCAAAGAAAATAGTGCGGGACATTGTTATGTCAAAGCCGTCTGCTATTCACGCGGCTATTATGCAGCAACAGCCGAACGACAATGTTATCAGAAAACAAGTCTACAATTATAGACGTAATCTGCGGAAAAAGGACTCTGAGGGCCGAGATGTTTTGGCTCAGTGACTTTATTCCGAAACTTCCCTTGGTTGATTGGCATGGATTCAACGTACAAAACAAACCAGTACAACATGGCTTTTTTTGAAATCATCGGGATGACTCCATGTAACAACAACTTCTTGATTGCATATGCAATTATCAAAAATGAGAATGAGGGGAGTTATCGTTGGGTTTTGTCCAAGTTGAGGCAGTTGATTGGGAATGATGTGGAACCGACTGCTATTGTCACTGACCGGGAGTTAGGGCTGATTAGACCGATAGCCGAGTTATTTCCACAAACTCCCCACTTGCTCTGCACCTGGCACATCAACAAGGACGTTGGAGATCGAGTCTACAAACTTTGTGGGAAAAACAAGGCCATCGTAGATTCATTCAAGAATGGAAGGTGGAAAAGGATCTTGGAAGCCCGGACAGAAGAGGATTACTATAGAGAAGTTGACCTCTTTAGAGATCGGTGGAGGAACAGACATCAGGTGGTATTATTATTTATTAGTCGTAATATTTATTATTATTTATTAATGTATTCATTTATTATTTCCGCAGGTGGTATCTTATATTGAGCAAACATGATTGGTGCATAAGGAGAAGTTCGTGCACGCGTGGACCAACGATATAAGACATCTCGGGAACACTACTACATGTAGAGTGGAGAGTGAACACTCTATGATAAAGGGATGGCTTCAGTCATCCAAGGGTGCTCTCGATACAATATGGTTGCGTGTCCACACGGCAATAAAATGTCAACTTGTTGAGATCAGGTTAATTTCTATAAAGTTTAGTATTTTGTTTTTGCTGCCATTGTATGTAGATATTTTTATTCTAACTATGTTATGTTTCATTATTAGGCGCACAATTGAAGATTCTAGATATAAAGCACCTGCCGTGTACTGCACCTTTCCATTGAACTACTTGACTTGTCGAGTTTCTCACTATTGTCTGAAATTGCTTCACGCTGAGCTAAAAATGATGAGAGAATTAGCCAATGAAGTGTCTGAGAGATGCTTTTGTGTGTCAGAGGTGATGACTCTGTCGGTGGTGATGATATGCCGGAGTATGCACGGTATTTTCAGTCACTTGTTGAGGAAGTCTATGGTAGCGATCCTTCTGTTGTCCGCAACGCATCTCTTCTCCTCCACAGCCAGTTTCACCCGGATGAAGCAAACTACCTTGAACCGGATGTGAACACCCAATGTAGAGGTCGACCCAGAGGCACTAGATCGACAAGACATGATCCGAGTTCGTGGGAGTACAGTGAGAGGGGTCGTGGCCGTGGTCGGTTCAGTAGCGGCCGTAGTACCTCTACTGGGTGTGGCCGTAGCTCATCGTCATCCGTCCATAATGCTTCAGGAAATGGCATGACTTAACTTATTGTCAGAATATTTTATGGTTTTAATGTTTATATTATTTTCTGACTACATCTGTAAGCTTCAAAAATTAATTTTTTTTATAGATCAACTGGGGGATGACATAAGTCAATTCCATGCCTATACGAGGATCCCACATATAATTGCACCGTACATGCAACGATGCCTAAATGTTGCCGACGACGGCAACTGTGGATTCCGTGTTGTTGCGTCCTACTTTTTGTACAGTCAGGACGAATGGCTCTCGGTAAGACGGATAATTGCAAACGAGATTTACACATACCGGTCCATGTATGCGCCTATGTACGTTGCCGGTGGCGGCATCGACGCAACACTTAGGCGTATTCGGTGGGAGGGCGGAGGTTGTGGAGATAACCACTGGATGGCCGTTTGGGAGGACTTGTGGCCCATTGCAACTTTTTTTAATGCCATAGTTTTTTTTTTCCTATGCCAATAATCACTCTTTACTTCCATGTGCCACTGTTTTGTCTTTGCGTGCACCATCTACTGCAACAGGGCCAGTTCGGGAGATCGGGATTTGCCACTTAGGTACACAGTACAAGCACTTCATTCGTCTAGATTTATCCCCTACTTGTCCTGTACCGCCTATATTAAATTATTTGTACGAGTACCATGAACCTTCTGTTGACGGTTGGGATCTAAGGTATAAGGATAGGAGAGAAGATTGGGAGGCTCAAAAAAATGTCCTGGGTTGGTATTGATTTAATAATGCCTTATTGTACATGCTACAACTGTATCATATGAAAATTAACGTTTTTTATATTGTACATTTAGAGAATACAAGTAATTAGTAGATAGCAATTTCCTCCAACATCATTATTATAGAAATGAATTTCCATTTATGGATGTAGCGAATAAATGAGTTATACTTATTGTACATTTATCAATACTGCATTAGATCTAAATCGAAAAAAAAACACCTCAGAAAGGAGGAAATTGATTTTGATATGCCCATCATTGATGATTCCTTTGATAGTATTAGGATAAACGGTTATAGTTTTCGTGGCGGTGACAATATGTACTATTTCTGGCCGTTTAGATTTAGACAAATCCAAAATAGGTCTAAATCTAAACCCAAAAATAGTACCTATTGTCACCGCCAAAAAAAATATAACTGTTTATCCCAATACTATAAACGAATCATCAATATGGGCATATCAAATTCAACTTCCTAGTTTCGGAGGTCCTTTTTTCTTCGATTTAACTCTAATGCATCTATTGACAAATGTAAAATAAATATACTCCAATATACAAATACATAAAAATCCATAAAAATCCCAAAATATAATGTTATATATAAATCCATAAACAAGTAAGCAGAAATGAAAAAAACCAATCAATCGGCCAAATGCCAATCAGCCATCAAGCCTGCCAATGCGCCCTCCTACTGCGCTGCCAAGTGTTCATCGTAACCCTGAGTTCACTAATCGCGTCCCTCCAGTGTTGGACTGCGCGCATAAACCACTACAAAGAAAAAAACAAAACATGATAAGTAAAAGACATATAATAAGTGAAGGAAATGATTTATTTACTAGACAAATGCAAGAGTTTTTTTCAACTTACATATTGACCGTTGGAGCGACTCGGCATCGCAGCAGATGGCTCACCCTGGCTCAGCAAACGAGGATACGAATGCGCAAAAAACCAGGGGAGGTAATCCTCCTCACATGCTCCAGGGTCCTCTGAAGAATCGTTTAAGGAGGTGACGTGGAACATCTGCTGCATCGGGAAGGCAGTCCACTGATGCAAGGCAAACCGCGCCGGCCACTCGACCTTGTAATACTTCGATGACCAGGGCCGTAGAATGAGGGATGACCTGCACATAGCCGAGCTGTCGGAGGCATCGACTTGGGGAGTATGACTCACTCACATCTTGATACTGAACCAAACCATCATACAAAGTCGGGATCATGAGAATTGGCCTTTTAATAGTATAGTAATATCAAAATGAACACGTAGATTAGTCGATACAATTGGCCTTTTAATAGTTACGTATATAATTATTATAAATTAAATGGGGTAATTACCTCCGAAGCAGTAATGCTGTCAAGACGGTGATGTAATGTCGTCAACCGGTCGGGCAATCTATCCTCGGGTCGGATATCCCAACTGGCACACCGAAGCTGTAAGGGATCAATGGGATGACGTGGGGGGCGAAAGCATGGGAAGTACTCATAAATCCATGCCTGTAGTAGGGTCAAGCAACTAGCAATATCCTGACAATCTCCTCTACTCGCCACACCTAGCTGACTATATTGATAGGCTAATGCCGCAGCTCCCCATGAATATTCGGGGACAGTCTCCAAGCTATCCTTCACCTTGTGCAGGCATGAAGGTCTAATCTGATTCCCACTCTTGTCGACAAACAAGCTGGAACCTAACAGAACCCAAACCCATCCTATCGCCTGGGTCTCAGGCAGCCGCTGAAGCCCGCACAACTGGAAGACCAACTCACTCAAAACTCCCCCATGATCCCAGTGCACTGTATTCAAGAGTTCATCATCAACAGCCAACTGTTCCATACATGCATACTGCAGCTCCTCATACCACGGATCCTCAGTAATCAAGTGTCCCTTCACTGGAACACCGAGGATATGCTGAACATCATGCAGCATGATCGTCATCTCACCGAAAGGCAAGTGAAAAGAGTTCGTATCGGGCTGCCACCGCTCGACGAACGCAGAGATAAGTGGACGATCAATCGATCTGAAGAGGCTGTAAGGGAGGTGTCCCAACCCAGTACTGTCAATCATCGCCCGCGCCTCCCCTGGCATGGCCTCGTACAAGTTTCTCAACTTCTGCCAAACAATTGCTCTGTTCTGGCACTTCAGCACTCCTCTCATCTCGCCCTCAGACATACGCGATGCTACGTGCCTAAGAAAACTGGGAATCACGTCACCGTATGTAGGGCCACCAGGCACTGCATCCCGAACGACCTAACTATCATCAGTGGTGCCGGATCGTCTGGATCGTTTGCTGCTCCCTAAAATTCATTTCAATTTATAATATCAAATAATAACAGAAATAATTTATTTAATTTATTTAATTTATTCAACGCTAAATTTTACCCTAAACTAATCTAATAAAATCAATTTAATAACTGAAATTATCAAAAACTAAGTACCTGATGTCGATGCAGCACTAGCAAAACGACCACCTGTACCCCTCCTAATAGGGACATCATGTGGGACGCCACCTGTAGCCCTAGGAGGGAGATCAATATGTGGGTGGGACTCGGAGTCCGAAGCAGAAGAAGTATACCCCGTAGCCCCATCAAAACCAGGCTGCTGAATCTGAACAGCAGCATTAGCCTCCCTCTCCCTATACATCCGAGCAGCCTCAGCCTCTCTCTCCCTTTGCAACTGCTCCTGTCTCTCCCTACGGACGGAGGCAGTAACATTGCGACTCCTAGTATGCCGCGCTCCAGAGCTACCAACGGTACCCACCTCCCTTCCAGCCTAACTAAAAAATAATAATTAATTCTAGTAAATCAAAATTATAAGTAATTACAATAATAAATAATTATAGTAAATAATTAATTATAGTCAAATAATAAAATAACTAAATAAAAATTAATAATTATTTAAGAATAATTAATTTTAATTAAATTTCAGAATATAATTTGATTAAAAGTGATAAATTAACTAATTACAAATAATAAACTCATTTATTTTAAAATTAATTCTAATTAAAATAAATAATTTATAAAAAAAATTATATTTTAAATTTTTTTTATATATTTTTTTAATTTGTTGCGGTGTCGCCCCAACACGGTGCGACACTGCCATGGCGGTGCCACCCCTTTTTTCAAAATTTTCCTAACCCCCTAATCTAATTCAACCTAGATCTAGAGCAAAACTTAAAATCTTACCATTGTAACCTTGTACGTCTTGTTCGACATGATGTCCTTGAAGAAGTTTAGAGAGTTTGAAGAAGTTTTGAGAGTTAGAAAATGAAGTTTGAAGGAGTTTTGAGAGTTTAAATATCAAAAGGGCAAAAGTGTAAAAAGGGGGGTGGTGACAAGTAAAAAGGGGGCGGTGTTTAGCAATCCAGTAACTTTTATTTTACACAGTTATCTCATTTTTTTTCTCCCACCGTCTTCTCCGTTCCTACCTAACTCCATCACGATTTTCGACAATAAACAATACCAGAAAGCTTCCAAGTTCCAACCATCCATTTGATATATATATATATAGTCCATATATACTATAATCAGTCGTTTCCCTATAATCTTATAGCCTTCCATTTATTGTTCATTGGAGATATATATATATATATATATATTTCAATGAGATTTGGCGTCAAAAATCGTGTAGAACTGAGACGGGGCTCCGGAACGCGTTTTTAGTCAAAAACCGTGATAGTTAATACACGATTTCAGCTAAAATGTTGCAAAAATTGACCCAAGAAATTTCTCCTCAATTTTGGGTCACAATACTAATAAAAAATATATAACTCAATGCTAAAAAGACTGAAGGGCTTTTCATGCTTCTAATATTGTTTTTCCTACATTTTTCCGAATTGAATCTAATTTAAAAAATTATCTTTTGTAAAAATTATGAATTTAGAAATATATTTGAAAAAAATACATAAAATTATATTTTAATATTGGCATAGTTAAAATATATATATATTTTAATAATGATAAATTTGGAGAAACTATTGATTTTGTCTCATTTCGGCCCAGTAGGCCTTTAGGCCCGTTTGAGTCCATGAAGCCCAAATTGCCAAGTCAGATATCTTGAAGCATAAATCTGATATTCTTAGCCCCAATTCAATAATATGGAATCCCAAACAAGGAGTCCAAGTCCAATCAATAATTATGATGTAGTAATGATTCAGTCCTAATGCAGTATTGTTAAATCCTATTTAAAGCAGGACTTCACAAGAGCAGTTTTTGAAGAAAATTCATAATTTTTAATCCAGAGCTTAGAAAAATGCAAATGAGGTACCGTTGGAAAGAGAATTCCAAGATCTACAACTTTTATGTTTACCTCGAGACCTAATTCTGCCGTTATGGTGGAAGATTTTGCCCTTGAAATTTCTGGACGGAATTGATCTTCTCCTAAACCAACTTGAAGAATGTTTTTGACGAAAATTCAAATACTAAAGATGATGTGGAGCATTCCAATTGGCCACGTTGGATCCTATTAATGAGGATAATCTAATTTCCATTATTATAATGGAATAATTAAAATATTATTTAAGAATGACAATTTAGAAATATATTTGAAAAAAGGGTACAATCGGAAAACATAAAGTTTCCCCTTATTCGTATAAATATATATATATATCCCAACACCAAGATGGCACAATTATATATATATATATATATATATATATATATATCCCAACACCAAGATGGCACAGTAGAACTAGTATTCAATAGACCAAACAGACTACCTCCAAGATATTCTTTTGATATAGCTAGTTCAAGTTCAGCATTCAAACGATTACATATAGAAGAAGAATCAATTATAGATAGCCAACAACAAGATTTCAGAATAGCTAGGACATTTGTCTCCTCAATACCCATATCAAATACCCAACATCATGAGTTCAGAACCGCAAGAGAGTCCGCATCTTCGGTACCTAGCTCATTTAAGACTAATGTACAAGGAATAGATAACTCCTCAAAAATAGCCCAGCCTATTTATGCTAGGCAAATAGAAACTCCCCCAAACATCCGTCAAATGGAAAGTCCTCCTGATTCACCAATATCACCAAGTTATTCTTCAATGACTAATAATATAAAATTTGAAGGAGAATCAGAAATTTATGTTATACAAAAGCCTTTTGAGATCAATAAAGAATGGTGTAGAAAACATTTCTATTCCAATAAAAACAAAGTTCTATGAGAAGAATATTTTAAAAATTACAAAAATGAAAAGGAAGAAATCCTTCAAAAATATTATGAGTTTATGAATATCCATGAATCCATATAAAATTTTTCAAATGGTTCCAAGAATATTATTCAGATTTTATTAATATGATAAAAAGATAATACCAAATGGCAGACCAGTAGAGGAGAAATTGAGTCTCAACACCCTCCTCTGATGGAAGTACAATATAATCATAAAAATAATGGAATAAAAGCAAGTCCTTTAAAAATGAGAAGTCCTGATGCAGAAGAACAAATCTCATCAAAAGATATTAAAATGATTCTTGAACGGAATAATTTTACAAATCTTAATCTTCATTCTATAGGAAAACAATTAGATCATATCGAAAACTTAATTGTATCATATCCAAAAAAGAACATAATAAAAGAAAATATTAAAGAATCCACGACAGAGTCAACAAATATTAAAGAATCAT